>SJYA01001943.1:1260544-1324512 GCA_006410615.1 Neotragus moschatus | reverse complement strand
AGTGAATAAATAAATGGCTGTACTTAGCTTTTCTTTCTTCTTTCCATCCTTCCTTCCTTTATTTTGTGTTTCCTTTATTTTATTTTCCTTCCTAAGGATACTGAGGAAATCTTCAGTTCAGTACAGTCGCTCAGTCATGTCTGACTCTTTGTGACCTCATGAATCACAGCACGCCAGGCCTCCCTACCCATCACAAACTCCCGGAGTTCACCCAGACTCACGTCCATCGAGTCTGTGATGCCATCCAGCCATCTCATCCTCTGTCGTCCCCTTCTCCTCCTGCTCCCAATCCTTCTCAGCATCAGAGTCTTTTCCAATGAGTCAACTCTTCGCATGAGGTGGCCAAAGTACTGGAGCTTCAGCTTCAGCATCATTCCCTCCAAAGAAATCCAGGAAATCTTAAGGGTATTTATTATTTAAGATACAAGAGCCATAAAAAGTGGGAGCATAAATCAAATCACAAAGTATAGAAGCATTAATATCCTCCACATTCTTTAAGACAAAGAATCAAGAGAGACGTTTTCCTAACATTGAACTCTCTAATATTAAAGATGTGAAATCTGCATTTCCCTCAGTTCAAGTGTGGTTGCTTCAATTTCTGTAAAATTCTTCTAGATTCTAACTATTTCAGTTTCTCAGCTAAGTAGACAGAAATTATGAACACACATATATTATCCCAAAATACTTAACCAATTATCTTAATGAACTTATAGAGTTGTTTTAAGAATAGCTAAGATATGACTAAATCCAAACATTCAGTATTCCATACTATTGCGTTGTGTGTGGAAACCTGCCTGTAGACTTCTACAAAAAGGTATATTCCCCCTCCCACCCCATTTTAATATTGGGAAGAGTAAGGGATTAGAAATAAGAGAGCTCGAATTCTTCTCTGCCATAATAAGAAAGCATAATGTCCAAAAACAAAAAAAGAAAGAGGCATTATTTTGAAAGTAAAAGAATTGACAGTGGTTTCCTCTGGGATGGTATTAGGACAGGGGGACCATTTCAGGTATAGGGCACTGAAAGTTTCTGAGTAAGGCTTTTAGACTTTACTGTTTTTATATATTATGTGCATGTGTTATTATAATGAAAATCGAATTTTAAAATATTCTTTAACAGCTACCCTTGCTTTTAAGGATAAAGTCTGAAATTCAAAGGGAAGCCTGCAACGTTTGTCATCATAAAGCCACCTCTCCTTATGACTCAAACCATACTCCTCACATCTTACCCTTTCCTTCTAAGCTCCAGTTATACTGAGCCTCTTCACCTCCTCCCAGTAGATGATGACTTTGCCCACCCCTTGGCTTTCCATGAGCAGTTGCTTTTGCCAAAGACTGTTTGTTCCTCCTCTTCTCTCCCTAGTCACCTCTTCTGGAAGCCTTCCCCCTCCTGTCTCACCCAGGTGAAGTGTGCTTCCCGTTTACTCTCTCAGCACTCTAAATGCTCCCCCATCACAACACTGATCACATTATACTATAGTATCTGAATGAATTATCTGCCCCCTCATCCAAGGTATAGACCCATGAGAGCTAGAATGCCTTCTGTCATGTTCTTTCTCCTGTACTTAGCACCAGCAAGATGTTCATTTCAGTGTTGATGTTCAACACATGCCTAGAATAGTGCCTGGCACCCAATAGGCATAGCAATAAAGTTAAATGAAAAAAGGAAGGGAAAGTGGAGGGAGGGAGTGAAAAAAAAAAAAAGAATATTTGGACTATTAGATTCATGCCTATCTATTGAACTTAAGGCCAAATTATAAAGTGCAAAGAATTTAAATTTTGTATTTTCCTTTTTTTCTATTCTCTTCTTTAATTGTTCACTACAGATACTCTAAAGGTCAGTGTTTTCATATCACCACCTAAAATAATCCACGCCAAAGAACTGGTGTCAGCATGGCTTCTAAGGGTGATTCCAAAAGCATCAGTTGGAGACAATATGCTTAACCTCAAGAATCTTAAAGATAATTTTGAGTTCAACCTCTGACTTAATAAATTAGGAAATTGAAGCCCAGAGACATCAACAGTTCACTGGATATCACACAGCAGGTTCAACTCAGAGCTGACTCCCATAGCTGGATTTTCTGACTTCCAGAATGGTACTTCCTCCTGGAGGTAATACTGGCCATTTAGAGAGAGTGACATCTTGGGAAGCAGGATGAGGATGATGTTCCCAAAGTCAAACAAGCTTTCTTGCTGCCCCTCAAATTTCAACAGCCTCAAGCAACATACCCCCAGAAGGTTATTGTGGGTTTAATGAACATTTGGCTATGACAACAAGTGGTAAATTATACACCATAAAGAACTCGGTAAGCTGTAGGGTTCAGAGTAGGCAATAAACCATCAAGTCGTTGGTTGTGCTCTCAGTAACTCGACAATCTCACCTTGAAATCTTGAGGCATTTCTTTGCATGACAATTCCTAAAAATCCTTTAGAAGTTTAGAGAGACGAGCATCCTTAATACCAATTCAGAAGCAATTTTTGTATAGACTTGATTTGGGCTGGTTTTTATTCTTTGGATAGTTTGCTAAACTTCCCTGAAATAAAATTTTAAAGCTGATGAACAGCTTACTGTATTTTGCTGCCAGTTCACTCTTCAAACACTTCAGAAAATTATTTCATTCCAATTTATTTCAATTGCTGAAAAATAAAATGGCTTCTCCGACAGAATCAGATAGGTAGTAGGTTCCATAGGCATTTGGGTATCCTTCATGGAGTGTGTTAAAAGATAAACTGAGACATATTAAAACAATTTAAGAGTTTATTTGAGAAAAAATCAATTTGAAGCAGACAGCATCCAATCTTGCAGATAGGAGCTTGACAAAATGAAAGACTTTTATAGCCAATAGGGAGTCGAAACAAGGAAGCCCTATTAGGCCAAACAACAACAACAAAAAAATGGATTGGTTATTGCACGGTCACTTTCTTTTAGGGGATGGCAGGGTTCTATCAGACAAATTACCTGATTAGTGCTGATCACATGATTACTGGTTGACTGATTTAAACTTCCATTTCTCAGAGGCCCTAAACTGTAATTGAGTTAAGTCTCAGTTTGATGGCATGGGGCTTAGCATAAGTGACTCCATTTTGGGCCTGTTGTCTTTCTCTTAACAAGTGTGAGCATGTGGAAATATTTTCATTAGAACCTTTACTGTGGAATTCCAGTCTCCACAGCATTAGGGAGAGAGTCTCTCTCAGACACATTTTACTCTGATATGCTTTGATTGGTCTCCTGTTGCATGAGGTGGGTCCTTATTACAGGCTTTTAAGCAACTAAATGATGCTTCTGGAATCCTTTGCATGTAGCTTCTGATATCTAAGGTTGCAGTCCAATAATACATCATCCTGAGCCTTCATCCCAGGAGGCTGTTGGGATTCAAGTGTGTCAGTTTGTGATCCTTCATTGTGTTCACGGAACTAAATACTTAAATAAAAGTAGTGAATAATTCAGTTGTATCAATGTTGCTCTTCTATTAGAGATCAAGACTAGCCACAGGTAGGCAGTCTCAGGACCTCACTGGTGGGCTCAGAAACATTGCTTCTCTTCATCTTGCTGTCTTCCCATCCTCAAAGAGTCCAGGTGCCTCCCACCTTGGTCACAGGGTCGCTGCTGCAGGCGCAAGCTTTCCCACCTCATGTGAGAATGTTCCTCAGCAAGAAGGACATAAGGAGAAAGATAGCTTACTCCTAGTCCTCATTTTGTAGGAAGAGAAAATGGTGCTCAGAAAGTGAAAATGAAAGTCGCTCAGTCGTGTCTGACTCTTTGTGACCCCATGGACTATATAGGCTATGAAATTCTCCAGGATGCTGGAGTGGGTAGCCTTTCCCTTCTCCAGGGGATCTTCCCAACCCAGGGATTGAACCCAGGTTTCCTGCATTGCAGGCAGGTTCTTACCAGCTGAGCTGCAAGGGAAGCCCAGTTCTCAGGAAAACCCCTCCAAATTTCCTTTATGTCTTATTGTACAAAACTGGATTTCATAGCCATCTTAAGCTTTCCCCAGAAGATCTGGGGAAAGTGAAACTGTCCTCGTCAGTCTCTCTTGGAATCGGGTACTTCCAATAGACAAGAAGGATGAGCAGGATGTTAGGTGGGCTGTGAAAATAATAAACACTACTTGAGAGCATTCTAAACACTTCACATTCCTTAATCCATGAGATCACCACAAGTCCATCGAGTGGGTAGGTGTGACTATTATCACTTTACAGAGAAGAAGCAAACTGAACTTCAGCAGTAAGAACCCAGTGAGGCATTAAAGAAGCTGAGATTTCCACCTCTGTCGCTGGACTCCAGAGACTGCACTCCTAGCTACATATTACACCGCTCTCAGCCTGCAGCATCTCCCTCAGCAGGCAATCTACCAGGCTGCTTCCAAAATCTAACACATAAAAGGTCTGAGCAATGTTTGTCTCCTTCTGAAGTGCAAATGTGACATTTTCCCCTGGCTGCAGTCACAGTGCGGGTGAGAAGAGCAGAGAGGCATCTGAGAGTGACAGGAGTTGGATCCCGTTGTCATCAAGGCTGCCACAGCCAGGGTGTGATGGGGTCAAGGACCTGGAGAGTACAACTCACAGCCCAGGGCCAGTGATTAACAGCCAGCAACCCGCCTCCCCCTCCCCGACCCCAACCACAGGTGTCAGGAAGTCTGGGTGAGTCAGACTTCCTGGAGGGTCCAGGTACAAGCAGACAGCATTGGAATGGAGTCTCCAAGTTAGAAAAATGCTTTAGAGACCACTCCACTCTTCCTCTCATTTTCCAGTAAGTAAAGTGAAGGTCACTCAGTCTGTGTCCAACTCTTTGCAACCCCATCGACTGTAGCCCACCAGGCTCCTCTGTCTATGGAATTCTCCAGGCCAGAACACTGGAGTGGGTAGCCTTTCCCTTCTCCAGGGGAATCCTCCCAACCCAGGGATTGAACCCTGGTCTCTTGCATTGCAAGCAGATTCTTTACCATCTGAGCTATCGGGAAGCTCTCCAATGAGTAAAATTAGGCCCAAACAGAGTGGAGTAGTGTGTTCCGATCACCCAGCTTGTTTATGTAGAATGTAAGGCTTTTTTCCAGGTAAAACAGAAAGAACTTAAGAGCATGTCCTCAAGGAAGTCTTTTTTGTCTGACCCTTGCCGAAAATATGCCTAGCACCTCATACAGGCTTCCATTACAGCTGAGCTGCAGGGAAACCCTTGGGAGGATCTCAAAAACCACACTACAGCCAGCCCTGGACCACAATCTTGACAGTTCCACTCACTTAGCCTCCTTGATACTCATCTCCTCCTCGATAAAGTGGAAAAAGCAATAGTTCCAACTTCACAGTGTTGCTGGGATGACCGAGTTTTAAACGCACATGGCACTGTGTGCCGGGCAGATTCAGGGGTTGGTGAGTAGTGGTTACTGGTGACTTCATATCTCCCTGGTGCCTCCTCTCAAGTTTAGTAAATCAATTTACCACACAGCAGAAGAGGTAACATCACAACAGAGAGCAGGCGGCAGAAGGTTAGAAAGTCACAGTGAAGACATGACGAAGAAAGAGACACAAGGAAGGTCTGAGTCCAAAAGTGCAGTACGATCGTGTAGAACTGAAGATGTAAAAGAGAGAAACACAGGAAGTGAAAGAGCCTTCGCCACTCACTCTGTCTCCCAAACCTGCTTCAAGGTTCCTTAGCTTGAGCTCCTCAGACTTTAAATAAGACAGATACTATTTTGACTTGGAGCTTCAGTGGCTCAGCACTAAAGAACTTGCCTGCCAATGCAGGAGATGTGGGTTTGATCCCTGGGTCTGGAAGATACCCTGGAGAAAGAAATAGCATCCCACTCCAGTACTCTTAACTGGGAAATCCCATGGACAGAGGAGCCTGGTGGGCTACAGTCCATGGAGTTGCAAAGAACACGCATGACTTGGCCACTAAATGACAACAACCCATTTTGACTAGCTTCTTTTGACAGATCTAAAGAGATTAAAAGCAGTTTACTTTAGGTTATAAAGCTGGCAAGTGACAGAGCCAGGGCTAAATATTAAGGCCAGATGACTCCAAAATCATGGTCTACGTGCATACCAATCATCGTGGGATTAAATAAGCTAATACTTACTATTCCATTCCTGGAACAACACTGGGCACAGAAGAGGGTGGCCCGGGTTATTGTTGGTTTCATTATCATTACATCCCAAGGGTCCCTCCTGCACTGGTCCCGGCACATAAGGATGGTAGCAGTGTGTTCTTTAAGGAAGAGGTAGAAATTTGTAAGCCCTAGCATTCATCAGAGCCAAGACCCAGAAGCAATGATGGTGCATGGTCCCCTGAGAAGCAGTACCTGGCTCGGGCTGCTATGAGAGGTCCGTGCCCATCTCTGAGTTACAGCACCTGGTCCAGGTGAAACAAGAGGTTGCCAGATGCAGAGGTAAGCAGAGTGCCACAGGTTCAACCTAAAACCTACCCATATTTCTAATCTTCCCATAACTCTCATTAATGACACAGCCAAAGAGGCAGGAGAGGTGGGGCGACAATGAACAAGAGGAAGCAGCTGGCACCGGAGGGCCCTGTGCCAGGCTCAGGGCTGGGAGGGACTCCGGCAGTGATAACAGTGGTGAATACACCAAACATGGTTGCCTGATGGCCCGGCACCCTGCCAGGGCGGGAACCAGGGGAGACGGCATTCTTGCAGTTCACTGGCGCAGGCTCAGCCATCCCAGGTTTACACTCTGCCCAGGCTGGTGTTCCAGAAGCACCTGTTACAACAGCAGAAGCAGTCTGGCAAGCAACCAAGATGTGGACTCATCCAGGCCACCCGTAAAGGGATTTAATGCCTAACAGTCCGTGCAAAGCTCCTAAGTGTCATAATGAATTTGGCACCTCTTCACGGGTAGGTCCTAACCAGGTACCACAGAGTGAAAGCCTGTTCCCACTAACATGGTTCCCCCTGTAATTAAAGCTGTGAGAAATCGGCATTTTGGAAAACCTTAACACCGTATTTTCCTCACTAAACTGTTTTTTCAGTTCTCATCTTTAGCACTCTCTCTCCACCACTGGGGTGAACATCTTACGTACTTTGACTTACCCAGTTACCGCTTCCCTGTTGCATCATTTAGGTTATAATTATTTTCTCATTTTCCCCTCCAGCTGGCAGTAGTTTGGTCCCTTCCACCTCATATTTCTTTAAAATGTCACACAGTTGCTCTCACTTATTTAAACACTCTGAAAAGTGAGGAAGTGGAGCCATTCGAAGTGCATTCCCACATCCCGTGGAAAAGAGTCCCTGTTGTCTACGTGCAGCGAACAGAACCAGAATTCAGCAAACAATAGGCAGCTGAGTGCAGTTGCAAAAATATATCTATATATGAACACAATCTGGCTTCTGCTACTTAAAAAAAAAAGATGAAGGTTATGGTATGAGAGCAGAATTCACTTCATGAGGGGAAACAAAGCAAAAACACTTAATAGCAATAGAGTCCCATGTATCGAGTTCTCACTGTATCTGTGTCAGCTAATATCACAAGCCTCTAATGAGGGCTTCAAAAAATAAGAGACTTTGAAACAAAGAGTTTCTTTCTCTTGTTTCTCCATCTGTCATTCCTAAAAGATATGGTGATCCAAAGTGTATCACTGAAAGATAGGACAAAAAACTGGTGACCAAGACCTTTACAATAAATTGTGGGCTTTTTATCTGACAGTGTGAAAAACAATGCATCCATTTGCAGAAGATCTCTTTTTAAGTTTCTTTAGATTCCCAACAGAGCACATTTAGTGGAATCAAATCATTCACATGAGTGCTAACTAACGTCAGTTTCTCTGCATTCTATAAGGAACTGCACTTATAAAGGGAAGCATCTTGACTATCTGCTAAACACAAACTCTCAAGAATTTACAAATGTTAAGTTGTAAAAGGTACTTTAGAATGACTGCTCCAATATCTGATTAGTCTCTTTTGAAGAACAAATCATGAGGAATTCTACTGCCTCTTTCTTCAGAATTTCTATAACTTTGATGAAGAAGCATATAAGAAATCTGTTTCACAAATACAATTTAAGAAATCAGCCTGAATATTTGGAAGGCAGGAGCACATATGCAGAATATCTCAAGAAATCCAGGGACTAGGTCTCAGGATATTGCTAACAGCTCATTGACAATGTCCTGGAAGTTGAAACCTAGTGGTACCTCAGTTGCACAGAGAAAAGAAATTAAGTACCAAAGAATTTAAAGAATTCATTAATAGTAACCCAAAAAAGTTAAGGACAAACTTTGTTCAGAAAATCCTCAAATCCTCACACACATAAAACTTGTATTTAAGAGAAAGACCACATCCATTCTGTTCTCCTTTGTCTTCCAGAACTAATTTTTATTGTTAATTAAGTGTGCAAATGACCTGTTTTATAAATTCATTTTTACAGTGATTATTATGAATATGGCAACTATTTTTTAAATTAGCTTTATTTTTTGCATCCAGAAGGCAGCACTTTTAAGGCAGAGGTAGCTATTCTAATTCAGCATGAGCCCTTTAACTCCTGAAAGCTTAATAACAAAAGAATTGTGTTAGCAATCTTTGGAGTACAAGTCGTAAAAGTCTAACTCAGTTGACTTGGCAAAAGGAGATTGTAATAGGAGGCTACGAGAGAATTTTCATGTATCCTAACAATAGCCAGGACTGGGGATTTAAACAGCTGCACCCCAAAGCCAAGGAAGAGCAGTTCTCTCTCTCAGGGGTGCACTTTCCATCTTCTGCAATGAGCTCACACCTTCTCACTTGGTAGCCGCCAGCAGCTTCCAAGCCCCTCCGTCCCACAGCTTCCACCATCACCTTCTAAGACTCATCTGCTCCCTTAGTTCTAGCTCAAAAGCTCCCGAGAACGATCTGACCAAACTGCCTTAATCTGCAAGACGATATCCAAGGTGGTGAGTCACCCTTAATGGCAGACTCTACCTGAAGGGTATGGTTGGAATCCAGGCAGAAGTAATTCTTCAAAGAATGGGGGTGGGGTAGGGTGCGGAGGGAAGACTACTCAACAGCTGGCTGGGCAGACAAACGAAGTATAGTCAAGTAGAACAAAAACTAACAGAGCCTCTGACGGAAGTTCAGAAAATTAAGACAGCACGAGAAAACGCTGGAAACTGGCACTGACATTCTTCCGCAGATTCTTCTTTCACACTTTATTCATTTTGGCTGTGCTGGGTCTTCACTATCATGGTGGCTTTCTCTACCGGAGGCGAGAGGCTCTTACACAGCGAGCTGTGGCCCTTGGGCTTCTTATTCCAGTGGCTTCTCTTATTGCGGAGCAGGGGCTCAGAGTGTGCAGGTTTCAGTAGTGGCGGTGCGTGGCTTGGCAGTTGCAGCTCGGCGCTTAGCTACCCCACAGCATGTGGGATCTTCTAGGACCAGGGGTCAAACCAGCATGGGCAGGCAGATGTTATCCACTCACTGACAATGAGTCCATGGTCCAACAGGTAAGTCTCAATACATTCTTTTACTTCTATGTCCCACACAAAACAATACATAACTTTAAAACTTGTCAACACACCATTTTCTCTCTCCCCTTTCATAGCACTGGCACTTCCCCATGGCCTAGAAGATTTTGGTCTCAAAATTGCCCCTAAAATCTTATGCTAAGCATCCATCACGTTACTGTTAGAATTGTTTTGGCATTGTCTGCATTCTCCTTAGGGTTCAAACCTTCATCTGTGTGTGGACTCATTCCAGATTCTGAGCATTCTCTTCAGAGCTTTGCGATTCTGATGCAGTTTCCATTTCGTCCTCCTTTTTCAGTTGTTGCATTTTCATGTTTAAATCCAGCAGAGTTCTGGCCAGCTGACGATTCTGGAAACGCATTTCCAGCTGAAAGTTAGAAAAAGAATAAGGGTTTTTATTAGCCTGAGATATGGATCAAATGAACCTGCTCTCTACACATGAAAAATATAAGGATTTTGTAGGAAAGGAAAATAAGACATCAAGAAAGATGTATTTCTCATCTTATTCTCCACTTTTGACTATTTGGTCTGACTTTAAAACTGACTTTCTATACGACAAGGTAAAACCCAGATATACAAATAGCTTTTGAAATGGCCTTGCAATGAAAACAAAAATAGCTGATGCACAGAGCTATCCATTTGAAAAATTTCTGTCCTTGGAAGGCTGTTTCCAAGCAATGGCATGTGATCTGCGAGGAAATCACTTATCTTTATGAGCTTTCTGAGCTCCAGGATAACTGCCCAGGGCCACCTGAGCTTTCAGGACCTGGGCCCATTTACTTGATTACTTGTCATTTCAAGTTCTTAGGATTTTAAACAGCCTCCCTGTTGAGCAAAACATTTAATGACCCCTTAGAGGCACATGTACAGTTATGGGTACTTACAGAATCTAACAATTTTCACTCTACAGTGAAATCTGTTGTAGAGAAAGGTTGATTTATAACCTCCCTCCAATGGGAGTTTGTGAAGGTCCTCATGTATTAAAAGAAAAAATAGATCTTTCAGGCAGTGTACTTAAGAGGCAGTCCAGCATAATCTTTGCATTATAGTTGAAAACTAGTAACCAACTCTGCATATTTCTTCAGTTAGGGTCTTGTTTAATGTAGTTCAGGAGAACCCTGTTCTCTCTGCTGAAAACCCCACATCAACTCCCCATCAGGGTGACCCAGGACATTCCATTGGTAAAAAGCAAACATGGGTGGTCCCCTCCTAATTCGCAAAATAAAATCATTGGATATAATTTTGTTCAGTTTTCCTCTGACATATTTTTCATTCTTCAGCACTTGGAACCATTTCTCTAATAGCAAGAATTTGCAGAATAAAGAAAATGAACATCCAGGAAACAAACAGTAACAACACAAGCACCAGCACAAGAAGCCCCTACACCTTGCCTACAGGAAGTTTCAGTTCTCCAGTGTGGCACAGAGGCCCTATAAACACACCCAGGCCCTACACACACACACACACACACACACCCCGGGGCAGCTGGTCAGATATCTTGCCTGTCCTGGAATAAACACATCATACTGAGCCACATCTTCTGCCCTCTCTGCCCCTTGCCACCCACTTCCCGTGGAGCCCAGCCAAATGCCAGCTCTTCTTAGAAGCCCTCTCTGTGTCACCTCATCTGTGCCTCCACAGCACTCTGCACATGTCCCTCTCCTATCACACGCCTACACTAGACTGGTGATTTCGAGCACAAAGTCTGTTCCTATCCTTAACCGCGGGTGCACTGCCTGCGCACACAGCATGTTGGGTTCTCTCTGTATTCGTTAAAAGACTGAGTGAAGGACTGAATAAATGGATGAACTGATGAATACCCATCCTGTACTTTCATGCCCAGAATCAGTTAAATTATTGATAATGGCTTACCATCTAAGTTAAAAAAAAAATAGTACGTGTAACTCATAATTCCTTAGGAAATCTGAACACCAATGGTTCCTTAATTTTCTCTCCTCATGTATCCTATTGAGAATCTAATGGAAGCTATTAACTCATTCTGGGGAAAGATGTGCATTTTATGTGCACAGAAACCTTGGCATACAATTTGAAGTATATAGAACCCCTGAAATTCACTCACAGACTCCCAGAACTCAACACATCCCATTAAGAAGACCAATTCAAACAACAAGTAATAGCATAAATGACATCTCAAAAATAGCAACATGAAAATAAATGAAAACAAAAATAGCAACATGTTTGTAATTAACTGAACCTGTTCATCATTGTTCCTTACACAGATACCACCCTAACAAATGAGGTGTGGATAGACACGTATGGATGGGTGTCAATTCCTACAGAAATCTGGCCAAGAGACCACTATCAGAAATGGCATGTTCTAGCTACTGGTGATAGTGTTAAGGATCCACACTCTTTTGCTGCCTCTTCATGACTGGTCACATACAATGGTGAAATGGTTGGCCAAGACAATGACCCTGGTCTGTGTCTCGGGAACACAGCATCTGTGTGACAATCTCTGCCTCTTTCCAGCAAAACCCTTGATCTTTCATGCCTAGGTATCTGCCATTTGGGGGGGCACAACCAAAAATCATTAAAAGCCACTCTGAACAGTGTCTATATTCTAGGCACTTCATGTAACATTATCTTGTATAATACTTAGAGCCATTCTATGGGTTTATTATCTCCATTTTACAGATGAAACCTAAACTTGCTAATTAGCATTCCTAAGGGAACAGAAACAATAAGAGCAGAGACTGTAAATATTAATGCTGGGCTGTGAACCCTTACCTGTTTGAAATTTTATTCTCTTTCTCCCCACCCCGGTACATTACTTGCTTAAAACTCCTTCTGGTGGAGTGACTGACTAGTTAGAATGCTAAAGTTCAAGTGTCTCTTGAATATGCTTTCTTCACCTGATTTAAATATGAGTCAGCTGAGGTGTGAGGGGGTGACACCCGAGGTCAGCAGCAGAGGAGTGGCTCAGCCCGGTCTCAGCCATGCAGTTGGCATCCTGACCCACAGCATGCCCCTCCAGGCCATCTCTTCTAATAAGGGGTTTCACCCACCCACTGCTCAGGCGTTGGAAGAAAATCATGTTTCTTTGATAGTGAAGTGAAGGGATGGTAGCCTACCAGGATCCGGGTCCATGGGATTTTCCAGGCAAGAATACTGGAGTGGGCTGCCATTTCCTTCTCCAGGGGATCTTCCCAACCCAGGGATCGAACCTGGGTCTCCTGCATTGCAGACAGATGCTTTACCATCTGAGCCACTATATGGCTGCTGCTGCTGCTAAGTCACTTCAGTGGTGTCCAACTCTGTGCGACCCCATAGACAGCAGCCCACCAGGCTCCACCGGCCCTGGGATTCTCCATGCAAGAACCCTGGAGTGGGTTGCCATTTCCTTCTCCAATACATGAAAGTGAAAAGTGAAAGTGAAGTCGCTGGGTCAAAATTAATACATTATTTGTCAAATTCTAATTGTTAACACAGGTAAAATTAAATGAAAATTAAATGTACTACCTTCTTGTCCTTCTTAAACATTGAAACAAGGTAAACTTTTAAGTTTCAGACAGTTAACTGATGGTTGAATCAGTTCTAAAGTAGGTAATTTTTACTATTTTATTACCATGCAATGAAAAAGAGTATAACTTTCCAAATCTCCACTATGCATATTCATGGTGATGGTGGTTTAGTCGCTAAGTTGTGCCCAACTCTTGGACCCCATGGACTGTTCAGCCTACCAGGCTCCTCTGTCCACGGGATTTCCCAGGCAAGAATACTAGAGTGGGTTGCCATTCCCATCTCCAGAGGATTTTCCCGACCCAGGGATTGAACCGGGTCTCTTGCATTGCAGCTGTATTCTTTACCGCTAAACCAGCAGAATTCCCACGCATAATCATAGGTAGCACCATTTTAAAGCTTAAATTGCTCTTATTTCAAATTTTGCCTAACTCGAAAATGGTTTAAACTACAAAACAGTAACCGAACTAGTTACCTACAGTTCTCCTCCCTAATGTTAAAAAGCTACAATTTTACAAAATTCCTTATTACCATTTCCTGTTTTCTGAATTCTTACCAAGGAGAAAGGTAATAGTAAAACTTGCAGAATAAAAGAAACATTTGCTAACAGGCTCGCTCCACCCATCCTTTGAGTTTATTTCACTGAAATTTCCGCCCCAGCCCCTTTCATGCTCATACACTGCAAATGCCCGAGAGGGAACTTTCTATCTGGTAGGAAAAAAAAAAAAAAAAAATAGAGAACGAGCTGAGGAGGAGTGGTTACGGGGGTCTTGGTTGTGTCACCAGTAGACTAAGTCCTCGCCGGAGACAGTCAGCCAGCACCTAGGCTCTGCAGAGCCGGTTCCCTCCCGGATGCTGCCTGGGAGGCGGTAGCTTCAGTGCCGTCGGGAACCCAGCTCGCCCGCGCTGCACGGCCTCACCGTCTCCCCGGGAAAAGCTGCCCTCGGCCTCCCCAGTCCTCGGTGGGGCACGTGCGCGGCCTACAGCCGAGGGCCCCGGGCGAGGACCGAGGCGAGGTGGCCCCGAGAGCCCGCCGCGGGCACGCTCACCAGCTCGGCGCGCAGCCCGGCCAGGGCGCTCTCCACGCGCGCCCGGCTCTGCGCCTCCCGCGCCGCCGCCTCTTCTCGCAAACGCCTGGAGCTGCCGCGCAGCACCGCCCGCTGGAAGGCGCGCACCAGCCGCCGCTTGAGCTCTTCTAGCCGCGGACCGGCGGCCTGGGCCTCCTCCGGGCCTTCCACGCCCCTGCCGCCTTCGAGGAAGCCTCGTGAGGGACGCAGGGTGGAGGACCGGAGCCCGGCCGCGTGGAGGATGCTGTGGGGCCCCCGGGAGGGCCCCTCTCTGCGGCGGCCGGAGTCCTCTAGGCCCATCTCGGAGGTGCCGGCTCCCAGATCCACAGCTGTATGGCTAAGGGTTTCTTCCCAAGTGTGAGAATTAGGGCGGGTGACGGCGGGGGCGGAGAAACGCGTGGGACGGGGCTATCGCTTGCTACTCAGAGGCGCTTCACTCCTACAGCCTCACGTCTGTCCTTCCCTGCTTAGCAACAAACGAAGGAAGTAGTTCCCATGACCCGAGAAGAGTTTTCAACTGGATCCATTTTTCTCGCTCCTTGAGTGTCATTCCAAGGAGAGACTGAAGTCCATCCAGGTAGGTGGAAGTGAGGTCCGGATGGAACGTCTGAGACCCGGGTTGCTTTGATTGTTTAATATTTCAGAAGACCTTAAAATATTTTTCTCTGGCTTTCTACTTTACGGCCAGGCATTATGAAAGGTGTTGAGGATATAAAGTTTAATTAGACCCCTTAGCCTTCCCAGGGAGAAGGCAATGGCACCCCACTCCAGTGCTCTTGCCTGGAAAATCCCATGGACGGAGG
Source organism: Neotragus moschatus (assembly GCA_006410615.1). Lineage (NCBI taxonomy): Eukaryota > Metazoa > Chordata > Mammalia > Artiodactyla > Bovidae > Neotragus > Neotragus moschatus. Next base: position 1,309,715 of record SJYA01001943.1, on the reverse strand, counting down.
AGCCTGGTAGGCTGCAGTCTATGGGGTCGCACAGAGTCGGACACTACTGAAGCGACTTAGCAGCAGTAGGCATCCCAGACATTGCTAAGACAGCATAGTGGGAGAATAATCTTTCCACAATTCCAGGCTTGTGGGAACCCACAAGGCTTCCCTGGTTGCTTAGCTGGTAAAGAACCCACCTGCCAGTGCAGTAGATGCAGGTTTGATCCCTGGGTCAGGAAGATCCCCTGGAGTAGGAAATGGCAACCCATTCCAGTATTCTTGCCTGGAAAATTCCAAGGACAGAGGACCCTAGCAGGCTGCAGGCCATGGGGTCACAAAGAGTCCGACACAGCTGAGTACACACACACTTGTTTCCACAAGCCTGACAATGTAGAAGCGACTTACTTTCTGAAACTCCATGTTCTTTTCTATTCTTGAGACCATTCTGCCACTTTCACATTATGAAGGGGTTAAAATGAAAAGTAAACCTGGCGTGATGCAGTCCATGGGGTCCAAAAGAGTCAAATACAACTGAGCGACTGAACAACATGCAAAGTCCTTTACTCCAAAGTGTGTTATTTTCTAAACCCCAATTCAGTGTAATCATGTGCCAATATTACTTGTATATCTTTTATCATTGACCATAATCAGCTGCCTCTTTGGAGTCTAATGATGAATTTCTAAAAAGGAATAAGCAAAAGTTTTATGTGATCATAGAATGCAAATACCTGCCCCACACACACACACACAAAGGGCAGAAATATCTATATAGTACTCTCAGAATTAATCATTTAATAAAGATTTACAGGTTAGCCACAGTTCCCACAAACTATTCCAAGTTCGTGATTGGCATTGAGGGCAGTAAGAGCTAACTGCTATTAGTATTTACTATGTGTCAGACCTTTTTCATAGATTAACCCATTTTATCTTCACAGTAACCCTGTGAGAAAGGTACTGTTAGTTTCTCTGTTTCACAGGTGAGAAAACTGAGGCAATTGTTAAGCTGTAAGTCTTCCCAGGTGGTACTACTAGTGGTAAAGAACCTGCCTACCAATGCAGATGTAAGAGACACGTTTTCAATCCCTGGGTCGGGAAGATTCCCTGGAGGAGGGCACGGCAGACCTCTCCAGTATTCTTGCCTGGAGAATCCCATGGACAGAAGAGCCTGGACTACGGTCCATAGGGTCACAAAGAGTTGGACACGACTGAATTGACTTAGGCAAAGATCACCAAACTGGTAACTGGTAGGGCTGGGATTTGCACCGAAAAAGTCTAGCTTGTTTTCTAAGCCACTGAGACACACCTTGTATACACGCTACCTCCAAAAGAGGAAAGACATTGCTCAGTTTACATGTTGCATGACTGAATGTGCAAATTCCCTCTGCTCATAAAATTCAACTCTGCAGAAATGGATTAAGGCTATAATTGGGTAAAGTGGAGTGCAGGTTACTGCTTCTGCAGGTAATCTGCCAATTTCAACACCTTTCAGTAGTTTACAACCTGAACAGCTATATATCTATCATTGTATATTATTCTATCAAGATTCTCTAGAAACGTTTGAAGACGTGTTCTATTGGTGGAATTTATGAAAATCCATATGGTCTACTATGAACCAACTGAATATAAATTTAGAGATTTAGGGGTTTATTTTTGTGCAGTTTTTTTTTTTTTTTTGCATCTATGTGATAGGTGATGAGCCTTAAAAACCAGCACCTGTCAACATGCAGTATAAATGTTTAAAATTAGTTTTCTGCCATAATTCTTCACTTCTGCTTCTAGATCATTTTCTTCAACAAGGATTTCAGCTAAGTTTGATTTAATTCAACAAACGGTGAACGGAGCATGTTCAGTTAAGCATTGTTTCATATGGGATAAAAAAGGGAATAAAGTTTTTGTCCTATAGAAGCTTAAAACCTGAAGGAACAAATTCATTCATTCATTCATCAGCAATATTTATTTAATATCTCATTATGTACCAAGAATTAGAGTGTTCTGGAAAAGGCAGTGGCACCCCACTCCAATACTCTTGCCTGGAAAATCTCATGGACGAAGAAGCCTGGTAGGCTGCAGTCCACGGGGTCACTGAGGGTCCGACACGACTGAGCGACTTCACTTTCACTTTTCACTTTCATGCACTGGAAAAGGACATGGCAACACACTCCAATGTTCTTGCCTGGAGAATCCCAGGGACGGCGGAGCCTGGTGGGCTGCCGTCTGTGGGGTCGGACACGACTGAAGTGACTTAGCAGCAGCAGCAGCATTAGAGTGTTCAAGCGGTGAAAGTAAACCAGTAAGACAAAACGGTGTTTTAGAAGGCTAGTTTTACCACAAATTAAGAATTTCCTCCATAGATAGATATTTTTCAGTTGTGGTGCATTTTGGCACATTTTAATGTTGAATTTTACAGTATTTTTTTCTTTTATACAAATAAGGTGAATTAAAGCGTTGATAAATCAGAGTAAATATAGCATGCAGAGACATTTGAGGAGATAGATTAGTTATCCACTGCTGCATAACAAATCATCCCAAAATTTAGTGGCTAACAACAACAATAAACATCATGTCTCATGGTTTCCATGGGCAAGAATTGGGGAACAGCTTAGGTAACGATCTGGGACTTTCGTGACATTGCAGTCAAATGTCAGCCAGAACTATGGTCATCTAAAGTTGGGTGTGATTGGAGCTATAGGGACTACATGCAAGGTGGATCATTCACATAGCTGGCAGTTGGTGCTGGTGTTCGATGGGAAGCCTCAGTTCCTCTCTTTTTTAAAAAAATAATTTTTAACATTTATTTTTGGCTGTGCTAGGTGTTCGTTGCTGTGCGGGTTTTTTGTGTAGTTGCAGAGAGTGGAGACTACTCTCTAGTTGCAGTGCACGGACCTCTCACAGGGGTGCCCGCTCTTGTGGACCATGGCCTCTAGAGTGTGCAGGCTTCAGGAGTTGTGGCATATGGGTCCAGCAGCTGTGGCTCCTGGGCTTAGTCACTCCGAGTTATGTGGGATCTTCCTGGACCAGGGATTGAAACTGGGTCTTTTGCTTTGGCAGGTGAATTCTTTACCAGGGAAGCCCCTCGGTTCCTCTCTCTCTGCATCCTTCACCAGGACTGCTTGGCTTGAGTGGCCTGATGATGTAGTGGCCAGCCTACCTCAGAACAAGACAGAGAAAGAGACAGTCAGATGGAAGCTTTGTGTACGTGGTCTATTTTATTTTCTAATCTTGGAAATCACACAGCATCACCACATTCTGTTTACTAAACCAGGTATCTAAATCTGGACCCCATTTAAATGGTAGGGGATTAGCTTCCATGTTTTGAAGTAAGGAGTATCAAAAAATGTGCAGACATGTTTTTACCCTGCCACAGGAAAAGTATCCAAATAGGTAAACAACCATCAAGTGACTGCTGACTTCCTGTCAGGAAAGAAAATGAAGGCCATAAGATATTAAAACAATGAATTTTTAGATTCAGAAGAAAAAAATTAACCGATTTCTGTATCCAGCAAAAATAGCCTTCAAAGGAAAAATAAATGTGTTTTGACATAGAGAAAATTAGGAGAATCTGTTAGTAGCCAATCTGGAGTGAAGTGAAAGTCGCGTCAGACTCTGTGACCCTGTGGACTATTTATTTCATGGAATTCTCCAGGCCAGAATACTGGAGTGGGTAACCTTTCCCTTCTCCAGGGAATCTTCCCAACCCAGGGATCGAACCCAGGTCTCCTGATTTTTGCCAGCAGATTCTTTACCAGCTGAGCCATGAGGGAAGCCCAAGAATACTGGAATGGGTAGCCTATCCCTTCTCCAGCGGATCTTCTCGACCTGGAGTCAAAGCCAGGTCTCCTGCACTGCAGGCAGTTTTTGTACCAGCTGAGCTACCAGAGGAGCCTTTGGCTGTTAGAAATACTGAAGGAAACAGCTCAGGCTGAAGTACCGCCACCCTCAACTCAGTAAATGCAAATTCTATTCTGTCAGTTACCCAAACCATAAACCTGGGAAGCACCCACACTTCTGTTTTCTCTCCTTCTTTCTTCCTGCCTGAAATTCATCAGCATATGTTGTAGGCCCTACCTTGCAATATATCCTGAGTCACACCGAAACTCTTGGTTAATCTCAGATCCTCCCTCTCTCTCCTTTGCTTACTCCATCCTGCCACCCTGTTTGCTTTACTGTTGACTTCAGGGCCTTTGCTTTGTTATTGTTTCTTCCTAGGAGTCTCTTCTTCCATATACGTGAATGACCAGTTCCCTTACTGGGTTTGGGTCTCAGCCCAAATGTCACTTCATCAGAGAAACCTTCCTTGATCTAAATTAGCATATGTACACCTGTTATTCTCTGGGTCTTTGCCATGCCTTGTGTTGCTTAATACCTATACCAACTGTCATATATTTATTGTTTTCTCATGCATTTTCTACTGTCTGCTAATGTAATATGATCTGCATGAGAATAGCTACTTTCTTTTGTTATGGCATCTGGCATTTAGTTGTTGTTCTGTTGCTAAGTCATGTCCAACTCTTTGAGATCCCATGGACTATACACACCAGCCTTCCCTGTCCTTCACTATCTCCCAGTTTGCTCAAACTCATGTCCATTGAGTTGGTGATGCCATCCAGCCATCTCATCCTCTGTCTCCCCCTTTTCTTCCTGCCCTCAATCAATCCCGACATCAGGATATTTTCCAGTGAGTCTGCTCTTTGCATCAGGTGGTCAAAGTATTGGAGCTTCAGCATCAGTCCTTCCAATGAATATTCAGGGATGATTTCCTTTAGGATTGACTGGCTTGACCTTGCAGCCCAAGGGACTCTCAAGAGTCTTCTCCAGTGCCACAGTTTGAAAGCATCCATTCTTCAGCGCTCAGCCTTCTTTATGGTCCAACTGTCACATCTGTATGTGACTACTGGAAAAACCATAGCTTTGATTACATGAATCTTTGTCAGCAAAGGGATGTCTCTGCTTCTTAATACACTGTCTAGGTTTGTCATAGCTTTCCTTCTAAGGAGCAAGCGTCTTTAATTTCATGGCTCTAATCACCATCCATAATGATTTTGGAGCCCAGGGAAATAAAATTTGTCACTGCTTCCACTTTTCCCCATCTGTTTGAAATGATGGGACCAGATACCATGATCTTAGTTTTCTGAATACTGAATTTTAAGCCAGGTTTTTTACTTTCTTCTTTGACCCTCATCAAGAGGCTGTTTAGTTCCTCTTTGATTTCTGCCATTAGAGTGGTATCATCTGCATATCTGAGGTTGTTAATATTTCTCCTGGTAATTTTGATTCCAGCTTGTGCTTCATCCAACCTGGCATTTTGCTTGATGTACTCTACATGTAAGTTAAATAAACAGGGTGACAGTATACAGTCTTGTCGTACTCCTTTCCCAATTCGGAACCAGTCTGATGTTCCATGTAAGGTTCTAACTGCTTCTTGAGCCGCATACCAGTTTCTTAGGAGACAAGTAAGATGGTCTGGTATTGCCATCTCTTTAAGAATTTTCCACAGTTTGTTGTGATCCACATGATCAAAGGCTTTCATGTAGTCAGTGAAGCAAAAGTAGATGTTTTTTCTGGAATTCCCTTGCTTTCTCTGTGATCCAATAAATGTTGGCAGGTTGGTCTCTAGTTCTTCTGCCTTTTCTGAACCCAGCTTGTACAGCTGTAAGTTCTCGGTTCATGTACTTCTGAAGCCTAGCTTGAAGGATTTTGAGCATAAGCTTACTAGCATGAGAAATGTAGGCACTGTGTAAAATTTTGTTAGATGAATGAAAAGAAGGGAGAGAAAGAAACAGAGGGCATCGGAACAAAGAGAAGGATGAAAAGAAGAGATATAAGGCAGAAGGAGTTGAGTAGACCAAGCAGAGAGCTAAAACAAATGTGAAGTAGTCATGGCAGTTTACGCTACTCTCCAGGGTGACTCCATATTGATATATCAGGCCTGCTTAAAAAGAGCACAGCATCCTCTAATGAGAAGAAAAATCGTTCCGGTCCTTGTAGTGTATTTCTTCAGTGCATTTGTGCAATATGGATTGCGTGATGCAGTGACAAGGTCATGACAGCAGTCCCAGGTCTGTCCAGCTGACAGTGGCTGAACCCAGAGGTCTCAGCTAACTTCTTGAAACCATGTGATGTCTGGAATCATGTGGTCTATATATCTGTTTCTCCTTTAGCTTCTTAAGGACTGTGTCTCTGTCTTCATCACTTTTTCATCATCTTCAGAAGCTATCACAATGCTAGCATGAAACAAACACTTAAATATTGGTTAAATGCATTAGCAAATCGATGAATACAGCAAGGCAGAAAGCAGTTAGCATCAGAGAGCACGTCCTAAGTAGTATGTAGACACCGATGTAGACACAGGCAGAGGCAGATATAGACACACACATAAACATAGACACAAATACAAATAGTATGTAGTTTACTTAATCTTCACAAAAATCCCGTGTTAGGTTTGTTTTGTTCTGTTTTTTTTATTTGGGAACCTGGAGTTCAAAGAAAGGAAGACTTGCTTAAGGTCAAATAGTGGACAAAGAAATGGCTGAGGCAAGATTGGATACCAGATCTGTGTGTCTCCAAGGGTTTTGCTCTTTTCTTTATTCTGTATCAGGCAATATACAGTTACCGAATCATTTAAAATCTGCTAAAGAAGGTTAGAACTTTGAATTTCTTTTATTCCAGTTACCTAAACCAGTTCTTCCCTAGCCTCAGTGCCATCCTGCTCCCTCCCTGTGTTTAGCAAGGCCACCTTCTCTCGGCCCTTTTGAACAGCAGAAGGAGGTTGAATGCACGTGTGTGTGTGTGTGTGTGCGCGCGTGCGCGCGCGTGTGCGTGCATGCATGCGTGCTCACTCGTGTCCGACTCTTCATGACCCCATGGACTGTAGCCTGCCAGGCTCCTCTGTCCATAGGATTCTCCAGGTGAGAATACTGGAGTGGGTTGCCATTTCCTTCTCCAGGGGATCATCCCAACCCAGGGATCAAACCTGCATCTGTTAGGTTCTCCTGCACTGGCAGGCAGGTTCTTTACCACTAGTGCCACCTGGGAAACCCTGAATACATATGTCATCCTCCTAATTCATACAAAATAGCAACAAAATAAAACTCAAATTCCTTATGCAAAATTGTAGTCTCCTCTCTCAATCCTTTTACGTAAATTCACCAGTTAATATCCACCTTTGTTGCAACTCATTTCTACTTTTTTTCCTTGCCTATTCGCTGTTCCCTGGGAAACCTGGGTCCCAGTTCTTTTAAGTATGTGTTCTTTATCTGTATCTTGAAAACCTTGAGCTCTAATTTCACTTCTTCGCTTCATCTTCAACCATCCATTCTAAACAATTATTCTTTTACGCAATGGGTTCTCTGTGTTCCCACTGCAAACAGAATGTCCTCAAGTGTTCTGTGCAAAAAAAGGAACAAATATTTCTCTATCAAGTGTTCTGTGCAAAAAAGAAACATATTTTCTAGGCTTCAGAGAAAGACTTTCCTTATAAGCCTTAAAATAAACATTTTGTAATTTATTTCAGTGAACAGGTTAGTGATTTGAATCACTTGAGAGCCTCCGGGGAACATGGTCATTCTGTTTCCTGGCTAACTAATAGTTGCCAGAAATTTCTTTTTGGTTGTGGAATGTCTGGAATGTAGTCACTGTCTTTCTTCCTTAATTTGCCAGAACCCTGGGGTCAAAACGTTGGCTTCAGATCTTGCTGGCCATTTGACTTTGTGTAAGCTCTCTGGGTCAATTTGTTCATAAGTAAAAAGAAAATAAACTTTCCCTCTTCACTCAGTTACTAAGGAGATTAACTACAGCGCACAGGAGCCCACTGAACCATTTATGGCCCTTCATATATGTTATCCATACTTCTCACATGAGAGTTGTGATGGGGTTCTTGATGTAGAAGCATGTTTCTGAACATTACATCAGCGAAAATCACAGTGCCATGAATCTGAAAGATACAAGAGAATTGATATTAGGGTTACAAGGGAAGCTGAGTCAAGTCTGAACTACGGACGAAGTCCATTCTGATGGGTTGGATGACCATTTTAGTTTGTAAGTGGTCACATGGCATCAGTATAATCATCTCATTCACATCTTCTAAGTGTGTTTGGTGAGTTTTATTGCTCACAGTATTCTCTGCTTCTTGCAATGGAAAGATTATATTTCTATACTACAGTGACTTCAGGCTTGGCCATAGGAGTAGCTTCATCAAATGAACTGTGAACAGATGGGGCACTTGTGACATGTGAGCGAAATCTGTTGATGGTGTCACACAATCAGCCCTTTTCTGTTTTCCAGCACTGTCCCTGAGCAGGCAACTCCTGACCCTGAGTCGTAGAAAAAAGATAATCATGAACTAGAGGGGAAGCTGGCCTATGGTGGCTATATAGTTTGAGTGAGAACTAAACAAATGTAGACATCCAAGAAGATGAGTGTATTTTCTTTTTTGAAATCCTTAATATCTGATTATCCTTTTGCTTTATTTCCTTTTTCTAAAAGTAGAGTGCAGATGTAAGCGTCCAGAGGACTGGGAGTTTTGGTAAATTGAAATTTGACTGAATCATTTCTGAGCAAAGATGTGCAGAAGCATATTTGCCTCAAACAGGAAAAAATCTAGTTGGGAGGTACAAATCTAGTAACGGATCAAAAACACTTCCTCTTTTATTAGGTTAAATGAGTTATGAGTTACGTGTGAAATACAGATAACAGTAACTTTTTTATTGACAGAGAATATATAGAAGCAGATATACAAGACACTGTAATTTTAGACTTGTCACTTTATAGTCTGAGTAGAGCATCACAGCCTCATTTCCACACCAAATATAAAGGAGGTATGTTATTTTAATATAGTTTTGATTATTTATCTTGTCTTCAGGCTTTGCTTCTTGAAGACATTTCAATTACAACCTTCTTTTAAGCTTCAACTAAACATGACACCAGAAAAAATACAGAAACTAGAAAACTTATGACATTCTTCTGCCTTTTATGTACTATGATATTCAAGAGTTCTGAGAAACAGAATAAATGTCAAATCTGTCCAACAGCAACTTTGATACCCATTCCATTAGATACATTTTTACGTAAGATACACGAGTTGACTATTTTCTTTGGTAATTTCAATTTTCAGAATAGTTATAGATACCCAGGAAGTACTCAGGAAGCAAAATCTGTTGGAGAATATTATTACCTCCTTTTAAGATTGAACTTTCCAGTAAAATTTAAACGTTATTCAATCAACCCAACATGTTCATTGAACTGTATTTAATGAAGTGTGCTTCCCAAATGGCTCAGTGGTAAAAGAGTCTGCCTGCCAAGGCAGAAGACACAGGAGGTACCAGTTCAGTCCTGGGGTCAAGAAGATCCCCTGGAGGAGCAAATGGCAACCCATTCCAGTATTCTTGCTTGGAGAATCCCATAGACAGAAACTTGATGGGCTACAGTCCATGGGGTCACAAAGAGTCAGACATGACTGAGCAATTGAGCGCACACAGAAAACACTGTTCAAAGAACACCGAAGCAGAAGAAATATGCTAGCAAATGCATTCTTTTTGTGACTGATGACACAGATTTAAATTGAAATGCTGGTAATTGTCAGAAACATTTTTAGCATTTGGGGGTGTGCATGCCTGGTGCTAAGTCGCTTCAGTCGTGTCTGACTTTTGGCGACCCATTGGACTACAGCCTACCAGGCTCCTCTGTCCGTGGGGTTTTCCAGGCAAGAATACTGGAGTGGGTTGCCGTGCCATCCTCCAGGGGATCTTCCTGACCCAGGGATTGAACCCAAGTGTCTTACATCTCCTGCACTGGTAGGCAGGTTCTTTACCACTAGTGCCACACTGGCCCCTTGAAATGGGATATCACTACTTAGATTCTATTCATGCTCAGTTGCTTCAGTTGTGTCTGACTTTTTGCGACCCCATGGACTATAGCCCACCAGGTTCCTCTGTCCATGGGATAATCTGGCAGGAATACTGGAGTGGGTTGTCATGCCCTCCTTCAGGGGGTCTTCCTGACCTGGGGATCAAACATATGCCTCCTGCATTGCAGGAGGATTCTTTCCCACTGACTGGCCTCTTGAAATGGGGTGTCACTTCTTAGATTAGGTGATAGAAAGACTGAGTTTGACCTTGCTCAGTCTTTTGTACTTCCTTGCTTGCTTCTTCTGAAGAAAGCGAGTTGCTATGCCATGAGCTGACCCGTGGAAAGCCATGAGGCAAGGGCTGGAGGATAGCAGTGAGCCCTCTGTGCATCAGCCCATGAGAGACTGAAACGACACAACCACGTGAGTGAGCCTGAAAGAAAGTCCTCGCCTGGCCCAGCCTTCAGACGACTGCAGCCCCATCCAGCACCTTGGCTGCATCCCCATGCGAGGCCTTGAGGCAGAAAACCCAGCTGGGCTATACCAGATTTCCAAACACAGAAATCTTGAGATGATGTTTGTGATTTTAAACTTGTACTTTTTTAATGTTGATTTTTCTGTCAATTGTGTCTTGTCTTGGAGAAGGCAATGGCACCCCACTCCAGTACTCTTGCCTGGAAAATCCCATGGATGGAGGAGCCTGGTAGGCTGCAGTCCATGGGGTCACTAAGAGTCGGACACGACTGAGCGACTTCACTTTCACTTTTCACTTTCATGCATTGGAAAAGGAAATGGCAACCCACTCCAGTGTTCTTGCCTTGAGAATCCCAAGGACGGTGGAGTCTGGTGGGCTGCCGTCTATGGGGTCGCACAGAGTCGGACACGACTGAAGTGACTTAGCATAGCATAGCATTTGAAATATCTCTTTTTCTATTGGGTAGTTTGTCTTTGATTTATTTATTTTTAATTGGAGTATAAGTGCTTTACAATGTTGTGTTAGTTTCTGCTGTACTTCAGCACGAATCAGCTGTACATATATCCCCTCTCTCTTAGATCTCCTTCCCATCCCACCCCTATCCCACCCCTCTAGGTTATGACTGAGCACCGAGGTGAGTTCCCTGTGCTATATGGCATAAGCTTTTACTGATTTTAAACTCTTTTCTTTTATCTAAAACAAACAAAAATAACATTTTATTGAGGTATGATTCACATACAGAAAGCTGCATACAACTTGATGAGGTTTTTGGTATTGTTCGCTTGCTAAGTTGTGTCCAACTCTTTGTAATCCCATGGACTGTAGCAGGCCAGGCTCCTCTGTCCTCTACTATCTTCCAGAGTTTGCTTAAATTCATGTCCATTGAGTCCGTGATGATATCTAACCATCTAATTCTTTGCCGCCCCCTTCTCCTTTCTCCTTTTGCCGAAAGTCTTCCCCAGCATGAGGGATTTTTCCAGTGAGTTGGCTCTTTGCGTCAGGTGACCAAAGTATTAGAGCTTCAGCAACAGTCCTTCCAGTGACTATTCAGGGTTCATTTCCTCTAAGATTGACTGGTTTGATTTCCTTGCAGTCAAAGGGACTTTCAAGGATCTTCACCAGCATAACAGTTCAAAATCATCAATTCTTCAGCTCTCAGCTTTCTTTTTGGTCCAACTCTCACATCCATACAACTACTAGAAACACTGTAGCTTTGACTATTTGGACCTGTGTCAGCCAAGTGATGTCTTCGCTTTTGAATATGCTGTCTGCATTTGTCCTAGCTTTCCTTTCATGGAGCAAGTGTCTTTTAATTTCATGGCTGCAGCCACCATCTGCAGTGATTTTGGAGCCCAAGAAAAGAAAATCTGTCACTGCTTCCACTTTTTCCCCTTCTGTTTGCCATGAAGTGATGGAACAAGATGCCATGATCTTAGACTTTCTAATGTTGAGTTTCAAGCCAGCTTTTTCACTTGCCTCTTTCACCTTTATCAAGAGGCTCTTTGGTTCCTCCTCACTTTCTGCCATTTGAGTGGTATCATCTGTCTATCTGAGATGATTGATACTAATATTTTCCCAGCAGTCTTGATTCCAGCTTGTGATTCATCCAGCCTGGCATTTCTCATGATGTACTCTGCATGTAAGTTAAATAAGCATAGTGACAATATACAGCCTTGACATACTCCTTTCCCAGTTTTGAACCAGTTGGTTGTTCCATGTCTGATTCTGTTGCTTCTTGACCTACATACAGGTTTCTCAGGAGACAGGTAAGGTGGTCTGGTATTCCCATCTCTTTAAGAAATGTAAAATTCTTAAAGAACAGTTCAAAGGCAAGATGGAATGCGAGATTGGCTACCCCTTGACTCTGTGACCTTGGAGATGCCACACAGCATGCAGGTCTTCTCCTACAAAGGAAAGTGTGTGAGTTTCCTACGACTGCCAGATGGCCGCAGTCTGTGATTTATCCTCCTGCAGTTCTAGAGGCCAGAAATCCCAAATCAAAGTGTCAGCCCTACCAGGATACCTCCAGAATCTAAGGAAAGATTGCTTTTTCTAGCTGTTTCTTCTTCTAGCTTCTGGAGGTCACTGGATATCCTTGGTGTCCCATGGCTTGTGCTGCACCTCTCTCATCCCTCTCTTTTAAACCATGACACCAAATGAGGCTAGGTCTTAGCTTTTGCCAGCGATAAGAAAACTGAGCAAAGTACCAAAAAAAAAAAAAAAAAAAAAAAGGGGAGCCTTGCTTGCTGCTTTCCAGTACCTGGGGGCCCCCTGCTGTCCACAAAAAGACATTGCAGCCTCTCCCTAGGCTAACGGGAGTGTTCAACACTTAACATGCCATTTCCTAAAACTTAATTTTACCACTTCACATACCAGATCATTACGATCATATGCTTTTATCACCCTCATTCTGGATCAGCCAAGCTCTCTCTCTGGGTTTCCATTTTTCTTAATGGTACCACCATGATCCAGACCTTCCTGGCCCCAGCTCTCCTTCCTGCTGCTCCTTTTCAGCAGTATCGTTGTCACGTATTAAACTTCTGCTGTGTGTCCGGCACTGTGCCGAAATCGTCACATACGTTATGTATCATTTAGTCTCTCAATAACCCTTATAAGGCAGACAATTGTGTTCTTAGGGAAGTGAAAACTGAAGCTTAAGGTCACTAAGTAACTTGGGTTATAAATATGAGGGGTCAAAGCTGGGACTTGAACCAGGATTTCAAGCTGCAAAGCTGTTAATCTTCCAAGCCTACCGCATCCAGCCTGAGTTCTACTGAATAACTAACTTCCACCTGTGATAGCATTTACTAGAGGTGTTTTGTGAAGGGTGATATATAAGCATGCAGAAAAATCGTTAGATTAACATTGTAAAAGAAAATATACATGACATTAATAATAGTTTAAGGTTTTAAATTGTTAAATTGCTCTACTAGCAAAATGCGTTAGTATGTGGATGCCAGTTGACTATATTAGTAGATTGAACAATTACTCACTTTGCTAATTTTTAGCCTAACATCTTTTAGCAGATAATTTCCAGTGAATGACTAGCACACACACTTAAGCATTTTGATTTTTTAAATCTCTATAGAATATACATTTGAATACACATGGGTATGCTAAGCTAATCCTCCTCTCTCAATCCCCAAATTACCTTCTCATTCCCATCCCACACACCAAGATGGCTCCAGAGTTCTGCATCTAGCCAGAAAGAGGGGATGAGGGGTAGGAAAGAAGGGACCACGTGATGGACAAAGATGGTCCGAGGCTCTCAATATTGTAAACCCCTTATAACTTTCCCGGCTGTGATAAAAGTTTTGTTTTAGAGGCAGAAACCCACTTGAGAACACCTCAGTTCTGAGTTGCTAAGACGTATTGTAGTGACATGAGTAGTATTGAGTTCAGCTCTTCTGTCTGTGGTTGCCTGTTTTAAAGCAACTTTGGTTAGTATTGTATACCTAACTTCTATTTTCTTATCGACTGACTCCAAAGAAAGAGGACCTGGATAAAGAGAATGCTAGGTGAGGACCTAATACACATGTGAAAATTGTGTATTTGTTTGATATTTATTGTTGAGAAATACCTTCCTAGTGAATGTGTTGGAATGGGGACTGGAAAGTGGGATTGAATGTTCCATAAATTGGAACTTGATCTTGAAGTTTAGAGTCAAATATCATATTGTTATTTTGTATCAAAAAATACATGAAAAACAGCGTGAGCTTAGGGTGATGTTTACTTCTCAACAGTGATACCTATTCATCACTAAAGCCACATCTCCTTCCACAAAGAGGCAACTTATGAAGATTTTTTAAGTTTCCACCTATAGCTCTATGAGAAATCTCTGATAGTAGCTTACTAAGTTCTAGGAAAATAGAGAGGGAAGTTAATGCAGACTGAATGAGAGTCAAGAACTTAGAAGAATTGTGAAGAAAAGTCAAGGCCAGATGAGTAAGCAGAGGCCAGTCATGAAGACTTCTTTCTACCTAGCCAAGAGGGTAACATAAATAACCAGCATATGAAAAATGCTTTCATTAGTGATTAGAAACCAACTGTGTTTGCCATTTTTTTTTTTTATTGAAGTGTAGTTGATTTACAGTGTTGTGTTAGTCTCTGGTGGACAGCAGAGTGATTCAGTTTTACATTCTTTTTCATATTCTTTTCCACTATGGTTTATTACAGGACTGAATATAGTTCCTTGTGCTATACAATAAGACCATGTTGTGTATTCATTCTGTGTATAGTAGTTTGCATCTGCTAACCCCAAACTCCCAATCCAACACTTCCCTACCCCTGTCCCCCTTGGCAACCGCAGATCTGTATCAGTGAGTCTGTTTCTGTTTCATAGATTCATTTGTATCATAGTTTAGATTCCACATGTAAGTGATATCCTATGATGTCTTTCTCTTTCTGTTTTACTTCCCATCATATGATGGTCTCTAGTTCCATGTTTTTAGTTGCAAATGGCATTATTTCATTTTTTTGTAACTAAGTACTATTCTTGTGCGTGTGTGTGTGTGTGTGTGTGTGACATTTTCTTTATTAATTTATCTGTCACTGGATATGTAGGTTGTTTCCGTGTCTGGGCTGTTGTTAATCGTGCTGCCATGAACGTAGTGAAAGTCGCTCAGACATGTCCGATTCTTTGTGACCCCATAGACTGTAACCTGCTAGGCTCCTCTGTCCATGGAATTCTCCAGGCCAGAATACTGGAGTGGGTAGCCAGTATTCTTCCCCTTTTCCAGGGGATCTTCCCAACCCAGGGATCGAAACCAGGTCTCTTGCATTGCAGATGGATTCTTTACAATCTGAGTCACCAGGGAAGCCCATGATCATAGGGTGCATGTATCTTTTTGAATTATACTTTTGCCCTGACATATGCCAGGAGTGGGATTTCTGGATCACATGGCAGATCTCCACAGTGGCTGCACCAATGTACATTCCCAACCAACAGTGTAGGAAGGTTCCCTTTTCTCCAGACCCTCTCTAGCATTTGTTATTTGTAGACTTTTAAATGATAGCCACTCTGACCAGTGTGAGGTGGTACCTCACTGTGATTTTTTATTTTGTTTGCCACTTTGAATAATCCTCAAACAAGCAAGTAGTAACAAAAGTATCTCCCAGGGAATTCCCTGGAGGTCCAGTGGTTAGGACTCTACACTTTAACTGCCAAGGGCCTGGATTTGATCCCTGTTGTGGGAGCTAAGATAAATGGAGTGGCAAAAAAAAAGAGTATCTTCCAGTGGTCAAAAAGTCTTACTTTCCTAAACATCAATATTGTGTCCTGATCTTGAGATATCAAAAACCTAAGCTTCCACAGGCTCAAGGACTCACCATCCTCAAAGCATACTAAAGCTATTTTTATCTGTTTTGCCTGTTTTCTTCACCAAGGAGAGGAATATTGGCTGAGATATTTCAAAAGATCTCAACAGGGATTTTCTGAGTTTTCTAGTTAATTTTTAAGTTAGAAATAAAAATGTTTCATGGTATCTGGGTACCTTATTTTTCTAGAAGGGTTTCATCAAAGTTTTATTTCAGTGATTAAGGGCTTTAAATTGAAGCACTAAATATTCATCTGAGCTAGAATAATGGGGAAGAGTCTTCATTACAGGTTTAAGTGATTAAATAATTAGAAGGAAAATGTTATTTAAAAAGAAGTCAAGGTATAGTATGATGACTATAGTAATAATACTGTGTTGCGTATTTGAAAGTTGCTAAGAGAGTAGATCTTTTTTTAATTGAAGTACAGTTGATATATTAGTTTCAGGTATGTATCAGTATGTATCAGGTATCTATCAGTGATTCAACATTTTTATAGATTGTACTCTATTTAAAGTTATTTTAAGATAATGGTTTTACTTCCATGTGCTGTACAATATGTCCTTGCTGCTTGTTTCCGTTCAGTTCAGTCCCTCTGTCATGTCCGACTCTTTGCCACCCCAGGGACTGCAGCACGCCAGGCTTCCCTGTCCATCACCAACTCTGGAGTCTACTCAAACTCGTGTCCGTGGTGTCGGTGATGCCATCTAACTATCGCACTCTCTGTCGTCCCCTTCTCCTCCCGCCTTTATTCTTTCCCAGCTTCAGGCTCTTTCCCAGTGAATCAGTTCTTCACATCTGGTGGCCTAAGTACTGGAGCTTCAGCTTCAGCGTCAGTCCTTCCCTTGCTGCTTGTTCATTTTATGCACAGTAGTTTGCATCCCCGATCCTCCACCCCTATCTTATCCCTCTCCTTATTGATAACACAGTCTGTCCTCTGTATCTGTTTCTGTTTTTTTATATTCATTTGTTTTATTTTTTAAATTCCACATATAAATGATAACATAGAGTATTTGTCTTTCTCTGACTTATTTCACTAGGCATAATACCCTCTAGGTTCATCCGCATTGTTGCAAATGGCAGAATTCCATTCTTTCTTATGATGAATACTCCATTGTAGATATATGCAAAAGTTCTCATCACAGGAAAAAAATTATAACTAGAGTTACTGTGGTGATTATTTTCTGATATATACAAATATCGAGTCATTATGTTGTATATCTGAAGCAAACATAATGTCTTATGTCAATTATACCTCAATGAAAAAAAAATCTTTTTAAAGTCAAGTCAGAGGAAGAAGACTAAGACTATAGCTATTACATGAAAAGTAAGCACTCAGTAAATGCGTTTTGTTCTCTAAAAGAAAGGTTTGTGATTCTACAATGTCTTTAAGTTTTCTGATAAAAGGTAATAAATATTTATTGAGGACAGCTTGGAAAAAATAAAGAAATAGCACCCAAATTTTACTATTCAAACATGATTGATGTTAATATTTTGATATTATCTTTCAAAGTTTCTTAACCTCTCTGAGCTTCAGTTTCTTTATTTGTCAAATGAGATTAATAATGGTACCAACCTCATAAGGTTATTCAGAAATTAAATAGATAATACATGTGAAAACTTAATCTTTGGTACAGAATAGGTACATGAAAAAAGATTAGTTGTAGTTATATTTTAGTGCATATATCCATTTTATATTTTATAAATTGGGGCTATACTTATTTTGTTTAATCCCTATTTTTTACTAAAAAATATTTTGAACATTTTCCAAGGTCATTAAAATTCTTTACAGGCTATTATTAATAGCTTCATAGTATGGTATTCCAAGTGGCTCAGTGGTGAAGAATCCACCTGCCAGTACAGGAGATGCAGGTTTGATCCCTGGGTCAGAAAAATCCCCTGGAGTTGGAAATGCTGCCCCACTCCAGTAGTCTTGCCTGAGGAATCCCTGGACAGAGGAGCCCGGCAGGTTACATTCCGTGGGGTCACAAAGAGTTAGACACAACAGAGCATGTGGTATTCCATCCTGTAAACCAGTCTTTCCCACCAAGTGCAGTTTTGCCCCCAGGAGACATTTTACAGTGTGCTTTTTGATTGGCACAACTGGGAGAAATGGAGTACTGCTGGCATCTTGTGAGTTAGAAGCTGGGCTGCTGCTAAATATCCTTCACAGCACAAGACAGTCTCCCAAAGCAGAATTCTACAGCCCAAAATATCAAAGTGTTGCCACTGAGAAATCCAAGAATGTGTCAGGATTTTCTTTTTGAACCAAGCCATTCTTACTCAACTTTAATTTTTTTTTAATTATTTTAAGTAACACTGGAGTGAAAATACTAGTTGTGTCTTTTGCTGAGGCTGTTCTATGGCCTGTGTGATAATTGACTTTAAGCTACAGCAATATAAGAACTTTGTGGCGAGTATGTGTGTGTCTGCGCCTCTGTGTGTAGGCTTGTACTTGGGAGCATAATGTAAATTATCCCTAAGCCACATCCTTTGTTCTTGTTCAGTCACTCAGTCGTGTCCAACTCTCTGAAGTTAAATACGCAGGGTGACGATATACAGCCTTGAAATACTCCTTTCCCCCAATTTTGAACCAGTCTGTTCCGTATCCGGTTCTAACTGTTGCTTCTTGACCTGCACACAGGTTTCTCAGGAGGCAGGTAAGATGGTCTGGATTCCCATCTCTTGAAGAATTTTCCACAGTTTGTTGTGATGCACACGGTCAAAGGCTTTAGCATAGTAAATGAAGCAGAAGTCGATGTTTTTCTGGAATTCCCTTGCTCTTTCTATAATTCAGTGGATGTTGGCAATTTGATCTCTGGTTCCTTTGCTTTTTCTGAATCCAGCTTGTACATCTGGAAGTTCTTAGTTCATGTACTGTTGAAGCCTGGCTTGGAGGATTTTGAGCATTATCTTGCTAGCGTGTGAAATGAGTCCAATTGTGTTGTAGTTTGAACAGTCTTTGCATTGCCCTTCTTTGGGACTGGAATGAAAACTGACTTTTTCCAATCCTGTGGCCACTGCTGAGTTTTCCAAATTTGCTGGCATATTGATGCAGCACTTTCACAGCATCATCTTTTAGGATTTGAAACAGCTCAGTTGGAATTCCATCACCTCCACTATTTTTGTTCATAGTGATGCTTCCTAAGGCCTACTTGACTTTGCACTCCAGGATATCTGGCTCTAGGTGACTGATCACACCGTAATGGTTATCCAGGTCATTAAGATCTTTTTGGTACACTTCTGTATATTACTAGAGAAGGCAATGGCACCCCCACCACTCCAGTATTCTTGCCTGGAAAACCCCATGGATGGAGGAGCCTGGTAGGCTGCAGTCCGTGGGTTCACTGAGCGTTGGACACGACTGAGCGACTTCACATTCACTTTTTACTTGCATGCATTGGAGAAGGAAATGGCAACCCACTCCAGTGCTCTTGCCTGGAAAATCCCATGGATGGAGGAGCCTGGTGGGCTGCTCTCTATAGGGTTGCACAGAGTTGGACATGACTGAAGTCACTTAGCAGCAGCAGCACAGACAATTAGATGACACTTGTGATGTCCTAAAAAGGATCAACATTTTCAGAGTAGATTATTTGGTAAAGTATTCTTATTGACATCTACACCAGAAGATGTGTTAATTAGCATTTTTGTTGTTCAGTTGCTAAGTTGTATCTGACTCTCTGTGACCCATGGACTGCAGCACGCCAGGCTTCTCTGTCCTTCAGTATCTCTTGGAGTTTGTCCAGACTCATGTCCACTGAGTCAGTGATGCTATCCAACCATGTCATCCTCTGTCGCCCCCTTCTTGTCCTGCCCTCAGTCTTTCCCAATATCAGGGTCTTTTCCAGTGAGTTGGCTCTTCTTATCAGGTAGCTAACATGTTGGAGCTTCAACTTCAGCATTAATCCTTACAGTGGTGTAATGAGTGACATTTCCTATAAACGATTGATAAGAATTTAAAAGATACACTGCTATTGGATGCCAGGAATAGGATAAGCCCAGGAATCCAGTACCATTATTAAAGTATTTGAGGTTAATCTCTCCATCCATGAGAGACCCTGAGATCTGCTGGGCTCTACACTCACAGTCCTGCCTTCAGGCCATATGGTGTTAGCCTTTCAACCAGGGTGCTGGTGACCTTAACATAAAAGAGAGAGCCGGCCTCTCTGAAGATTGTAGATGGAATGTATTCGAACTGGTTTGGGGGAAATATAACTGACATCAAAACTGTGATTTCCCTGACATCGTTGCTTAGGACAAAACTACTTTGAAACACGTAAAAGGACAGACACACCACGCACACACACACACACACACACACACACACACACACACAGAGGCTGAACCCAAAAGTCAGGGTCATCAGATAGATTTTGAGTTGATCTGGACTTTACTTCATAGATTTGTGACTTGGGGTAATTTCCTACTTTGAGCCTCAGTTTCCCTCGTAAAATAAGGATTACATCACCAGCCTCACTGATGACATGAACTGCATAGCACATTGTAAGCATGCTACAGATGTGTGTATTATTTGCCTGTTTTGGTACCCAACTCTACTTCATTCCTTAGGACAGATTTCTGGAAATGCAATTTCTGGTCAGTATATCACCTCTGAATGGAACATGACCACCAGTATTTTCTCAATAAAGCACTGATGGCCTCAGTGATGTAATGATTTTTTTCTTTTTTTCATTTTGTTCTTTTAGGGGAAGAAAAGGCCAGTCTTTGGATTGCTCTTTTTTGATGGGAGTCAGAAGAGAACTCTTCTATTTGATTTTAAGAATGTCTTTTGGGAGCCTGGTATTCCCAGTTGCCTGCTACTCACCCAATGTTCAAGTACAACCAGCACCCCACCACCTGCCTCCTGGGATAGTTCTAGGAAAGCCTCACAGCAGGTCTTGCCCATGGCAGGATTGGGGTTTGTGGGACTAAGAGAACTAGATCCTATTCTTTGCCTTCAGAAAAGAAAGCTTATTTGTATTTTATAATGAGAAAGACAAGACACAGTATACAGTCCTTCAAAATAAAAAAGCTAGTAATGAAAATGTCAATGTGCGTGTGTGTATGTGTGTGTATAATGCTGTGTCACTGTAGGTTCATCAGTTGTGACAAATGTCCTACCCTGGTATCTGACAATGATTGTGAGGGAAACTGCATGTGTGGAGTTGTATGTGTGTGTGTATACGTGCATAGGAGACAGGGGAACTCTTTGTACTTTTCGCTCCATTTGCTATAAACCTAAAACTTCTCTAAACTAAAGTCTGTTTCTTTAGGTGTATTTATTTTTTTGGCAGCACTGTGTGCACGTGGGATCTGGTCGCAAGTGACCAGGAGATCAAACCCATGTGGCCTGCAGTGGAAGCATGGAGTCTTAACCACTGGACCGCCAGGGAAGTCCTAAAGTCTGTTATTTAAGTGATTAGTAGTAGGCTTTCAGAGTAGGCAATGGCACCCCACTCCAGTACTTTTGCCTGGAAAATCCCATGGATGGAGAGCCTGGTAGGCTGCAGTCCGTGGGGTTGCTAAGAGTCAGGCACGACTGAGCAACTTCCCTTTCACTTTTCACTTTCATGCATTGGAGAAGGAAATGGAAACCCACTCCAGTGTTCTTGCCTGGGAAATCCCAGGGACGGGGGAGCCTGGTGGGCTGCTGTCTATGTGGTCGCACAAAATTGGACACAACTGAAGTGACTTAGCAGCAGGAGTAGGCTTTGGGGGGAAAAATTGAATTGGGTAAATATGGGTATAACTCTTAGCACAATGCCAAGCATGTAACTGCTCAAGCAGTGTTTATTACTGTTNACGGGGGAGCCTGGTGGGCTGCTGTCTATGTGGTCGCACAAAATTGGACACAACTGAAGTGACTTAGCAGCAGGAGTAGGCTTTGGGGGGAAAAATTGAATTGGGTAAATATGGGTATAACTCTTAGCACAATGCCAAGCATGTAACTGCTCAAGCAGTGTTTATTACTGTTATACAAGAAAATATAAACAATGGCAGGAATTGCTTTAATCTATACATCTATTTCCCCATAATAATAATAATACAATAATCTGAATACTTATTTTTTTAAAAAGAGGGAAGGAGAGGGTGCTATGTGGAATGCTTGGTACTAAAACTCTGATGTCCTGCCTATAAATGCCTCTATCATTTCTTCATTCAATAGACATTTGTGGCCCACCTGCAATGTGTAAGGTGCCCTACCTAGTGCTGAGAATATACAGATGAGTGAGACCCAACCAGTCCACCAGGCAAATAAGCATGAGGAATCAAGAATCACAGGGCGAAAAGTCTATATCAGGCCAACTGCATGTTCAGATATCATTTTAAAGTAACAAGGGAGAAAAGATCTTATTCAAGTAACTTAACAGGAAATGGAGAGAAAACTATAATACTTTACTATGGAATATAGTGATATTGTTAGTCGCTCAGTCATGTCTTACTCTGCAACCCCATGAATAGCCCACGAGGCTCCTCTGTCCATGGAATTCTTGAGGCAAGAATACTGGAGTGGGTTGCCATTCCCTTCTCCGGAGGTTCTTCCCAACCCAGGGATCGAACCTAGGTCTCCTGCATTGTGGGCAGAGTCTTCACCATCTTAGCCACCAGGGAAGTCCACTAAGGGATATAAAATAAGACAAATACATGTCTATCAGCATTCCCTTCAGTTCAGTTCAGTCATGTCCAACTCTTTGTGATCCTATGAACCGCAGCACACCAGACCTCCCTGTCCATCACCAATTCCCGGAGTTCACTCAAACCCATGTCCATTGAGTCGGTGATACCATCCAACCATCTCATTCTCTGTCATCCCCTTCTCCTCCTGCCCTCAATCTTTCCCAGCATNTTTTAAGTTCAAATGGAATCATAAACCTGTGAAATATCTAAAAAAAATTAAGCATAGAGATAAGCTTAGCATTTATTAAATACACTAGTATATTCCATTAAAAAAAAAAAAAAAAAGACTGAAGCCACATGGATGTCGCTGTGTGGATTAATGCTCTGTCTTGTTTTAAGGAGGCTTGCTAGTGTGTTTTCTCTTTTTAGCCTAGGGGCATTGCAACATAGTAAGATTTGAGATGAGTGAAAAATATGCCCCTTCCTCCCCGTCCTCTTCTTCCTCCTAATGTTGAAGAATTATTTTGAACTTGGACTCCTTCTCCAGAAGATCATGTTGAGAATCTGGAATCTGACCATCAGTATACATACCACAGTTTGAAGACTATTAACTTAGATGAAAGAGAGACTGATATGCCAAGCAATGGAATTTTCAACTTATCCCCATTTACAAAGGTTTTTGAACCTCCACCCTGTTGACATTTTGGAAATTGGGGGAAATTCTTTACTGTTGGGGGAGGTCATCCTCTACATTGCAGTGAAGAATGTTCAGCAGTGTCCCTGACCTTGAGCCACCAGATGCCAGGAGAAAGCACTCCAGCCCTCCAGCTGCAGCTACCAGCCTCCAGATACTGCCACATGTCCCCTGGGGGATGGGATAGCCCCTACTTGATCACCACCACAGTAGACAAAGGTAAGTCATTGAAGGGCTTGAGGCAATAAGACAAAATCAGAATTGTAAGATTATTTGTACTGCTTTTAAAAGTAATTGCAATATGAATATGGGAGAAGGCCTAATAAACTTTTTATAGACCTGATGAAAAAGGAGGAATCTTTGGAGACATTTGGCTGTTCAATATCGAAATACACTCAAAAGCTTTGTTATTTAAAATGTGGAGTACTTGGATAGGAATTGATAAAGAGATCTAAGAAATAGAGCAAACTGTCCAGAAATAGACTAATATTAGGAAGAAGAATGAAATAAGCAGTCTCCTAATATGGTGGTGACATAATGGTGCAAGTTGGTACAATCTTTGGATAGCTATTTATATACATTAAGTTAAAAAGTTTTTTATATCTTGGGATTGTATACACTAGTCAGAATACCGTCAATGCGTTAAGAATTATCTTTATCAACAGGATGTTGTAACATGCAAGCNAGCAAACTGTCCAGAAATAGACTAATATTAGGAAGAAGAATGAAATAAGCAGTCTCCTAATATGGTGGTGACATAATGGTGCAAGTTGGTACAATCTTTGGATAGCTATTTATATACATTAAGTTAAAAAGTTTTTTATATCTTGGGATTGTATACACTAGTCAGAATACCGTCAATGCGTTAAGAATTATCTTTATCAACAGGATGTTGTAACATGCAAGCATGCTTATATTACACTAAGTGAATATAAGTACAGAAGACAATATATATATATATATATATATATATATATACACAAACATATCAGATACAGAATACGATATACATTTTGAATGTATATTCAGTATAGGCACAGTTAGCTTAAAGAAACAAAGTTTGGAGAGGTATAGAATAACAGAGTGCTTTTCTTTAGTAAACATTTCACAGGCTACTTTTTTGCTTTCAATTTCTCTTTATTTTTTTTTTCCTAAAATAAGCCTATTAATTTCCTCTTACTAATTAAAGGGAAATTTTGCAAAAGTTTTTAAAATAAATTATAATTTTAAATTGAATGAAAAAATTAAATAAAAATAGCCCTATGTAATTTTTTTGCTTTTCTTGAATGTGCCTTTTGACAATTTATCATTACTTACCATAGCCTTTCTGGGGAGACATTTGTTTTTGTTTGAAGATCTCATGCTTATCGACAATTGAAAGCTGAAGAATATATAACAAAGGCTTACTTCAGCCTGATTATGAGTCAGTGTTTTGAGGAGGCTGGTGATATACATTAATTTTACACTTAATTTGTTTTCTGTTCCCTCATATAGCTGGCATTCTATCCTAGGAGGAGTGTGAGGAGTGTCCTGATGGTTTAATTCGTCTTCCACTGTCATTCTTGACAGGGTTCATCAATAAATGGAGACATATTGCTGCAACTCAGGGTAAGAAAAAATCTAAATTGAAATTTGTCGGCTTGAAATTAAGTCTAATAATAGTTATGAGTTTAAATATTTCTTTATCTGGAACTCAACTCTACCCATTCACCTTGCTAGATTTAGAATGCTATTTCTCTTTTTTATTTGACATTCACAGTTTTGTTCAGCTCATGTAATTTATTTTTGTGATTGGCATCTTGATTAGATTAATTTTTTTTTCCTTTTAGTCCCAGATATGTTAACACTCACACATAACTTTATTATTTCCTGTCTTGACATAATACAATTTACACTTAATTAATGAAAAATCCTACCTAGGCTAAATGATATTCATAGAGAATTATAATAAAAGCATCAGAGAAATGAAATACATTAAGAGTTATTTTAAGAAAGTGAGTCAAGATAAATTTTAGTCATGAAAAGCTTTATTTTATATATCTACCCCAACCTTAATAATACTGTCTGATTCCTATTACTATTAAACCTTTCTCTACAGTGTCTCTTAATTAATGTAATCAATTATTTCTACTGGATTTCATAATCTCAAGTAGTTATTAGAAAGACAAAATTTGATTCCATCATCCAAGAATCATAAATATCTACAGAGAGGTGCTTAATAATTAACTCCTGGAAGAACATCTTTGGCTTTTAACTTTTCTATTTAAGTAGAAATGTTCCGACTCAGTGAAGAATTGTAAAATATAACATAGAGCCTATTTATAATGCTGGCATTAGGCTTCCCTGGTTGCCTCGGTGGTAAAGAACCTGCCTGCCAATGCAAGTGACACAGGTTAGACCCTGGGTTGGGAAGATACCCCAGAAAAGGAAGTGGCAACCCACTCCAGTTTTCTTGCCTGGAGAATTCCGTGGACAGAGGAGCCTGGCAGACTACAGCCCACGGGGTCGCAAAAGAGTTGGACATGACTGAGTGACTGAGCATGCGTGCATATTGGATAGCTCTTCTTACTAATCATCTTCATCTGTCGTTCAGAATACACTGATGTGGTCTTGTTTCCTAAGGCAAAATTGATTTCCCCGCAGCTTTCATATCTTGCAGGTTTTCATGTTTTTGAACTGTCCTTACTGGCCTGAAATGTAATGCTGTCAATACTTGCATTCTTTCTATTTTGTTTCAGCATGCTCTGAAACAGCTGCTTTGTCATAAATCATCACAGTGCCTGAGGGCACAGTCTTCCTGACCTTGATTCCGTAGAGAGAGAGTGTGAAGCATCCGCACACACACAGTCTCTTTCTGTAATATTCCTATGAATACATACCTGCTGCTGCTGCTACTGCTAAGTCGCTTCAGTCGTGTTTGACTGTGTGCGACCCCATAGACAGCAGCCCACCAGGCTCCCCCATCCCTGGGATTCTCCAGGCAAGAACACTGGAGTGGGTCTAAATGTGGAGAGCTAAATTTGGGTTCATTAGTAAGACTGAACCAAACCACATATTTTTAAAAAAAATCAGAGTTGTTTATATATACAAGACCACATTATGTCTGTAGAAAAAAAAAAACTGTCCAAACTTGGTATGAAACAGAACCCTATTTTTATTATTCCAACGCTTCCTCTGAGAAGAAATTAGCACTCCTGATAAAAATGCATAAGCAATTTGGGACTAAAAGGGTTTAAGACTTGTTCTGAGAAACCAGTCAGCTGACTCTCACTCAGTGAGTGTTACGAAACATTATTCTCTGTAGTTCAGCAAAGGTTAGATAGCCATCCTCTTTTCCTATAAGTGTTCTTACCAAGAGTGGATCATTGAACTGGCCTTCTGTTGGCCTTTTTGCATGCATCATGCTGATAATTAAATCCTCCAAAAGTTTCTTTAAAAACATCTCAAAACCTCCATTAGCAAGTCAGAGTTTACGAAAGAGTCTTCTAGTAAAGAAGAGAGCAAAAAATAAGTTGATAATTAAAGTGCAGTATAATAAATTCCACTTTACATATATGCCCATTGTGCTATAAGGATAGAGGGAAAATGTTGAAAGCACACTGGGGCCGGCTTACCACAAGAGAAACTGAAGGCAGGACAATTTTTGTGAATATCGTTTTTCATTCATTCTGTGTGTTTGACTTAATTATTAGTTTTAAGACAGGTATCGTTTCCTGTTTTGGCTAAAAGACATTGTTTCATCCACATTACAGTTCAAACAGGCTTTTGTTGAAATAAATGGGAATTTAACCACCATGGTAATATCATTACTAGTGGAAATATGTTACAAATTCTAACCAAAACAATCCCAAAGTGACGTTTGAATCACAACCAATTGATAAATCGGACTTCTTGTTAATCTGTATGAGTAAATACAAAAAGATGAGATGAAATAATTCTTAGGTTTATTAAACTTGATTTTGCTTTGCAAGATCGTTTGCAAAACATTCTTTTCTGATTATTGAGTTGGAGTCCCAGATATCTTGATGATAAGAAGAATTTCAGCTATAGACATCATGATAACATTAGTCACAGCAGTTAAATCTTCTGTTACAAATCAATCCATTAGCCTTCTGGTATGAGAATTATCCTTTTGTTAGAAAAGTGTACATTAATACTAAAGTTGGGTCACATGGTAACAGAATCAATTTAACTCCTTTAACTATATATTGACTCTGTCCTTGGTGCTAGCCAGTTAATATTTATTTGCTTTATTGTTTATTGTTAATGACTTGGATAAAGTTACATACCCCAAATTTCCAGATGACACTGTTGACAAAATCGAAAGTAAAAAATACTGATGTGTACTAAGATGAACCAAAATACACTAATAAGAAATTAACTAAGGATAAATGTAAGAAGCAGTTGCAAAAATATGGAGAGATATGACTTAGCAGCAGCAGATATAATAATTTTTTGAAATCAGAGAGGCTTTTCTTGACAGTAAACTTAATGTGGGTTAAGGATGGTCAGAAAACTAATACGAATTCAGCCTGTTTTCAAATGAAATTAAGATTCAATCCGTTCTTATTTTGCATTGTGTTTGGGTCGTCCATATCATTAAAGGTTTAAAATGAGAGAGGGGATCAATCAGGTCTTTTCTGTGAAAGTTGGACCCCATCCAGAGGATAGTGCTATGTTTAGAACAAAAGGGAACAGTCTTGTATGTTGGAGTTGCATGCTTGGGCTTGCCAGGTTTTAGTGAAATAAATTTTCTGCACAAAATTTTTAAAAGAATATATATTATAGAAAGTTTTTGAGAGAGAATTTCATGTTTACCAGATGTTTTGAATTCCAAAAGGTGAACTTGTAATATAAGGGAAGAACTCATATGGAACATTGTTCAGTTTTTACCATCAGAAGAGTGCTCTTGAAAAGTCTCCCAATCTCAGGTCACTTCAGCCTGGCAGTCTAATGACTGGATCAACAGTCTCTGATATTAGCTAATAACTAATTCCTCCTGCATCATATCTCTGTTTAAAAAAAATTTCACTTCATCCCATAGAGACATCATCTTAAAATAGAATGAGAATCACCCAATTAAATCAATGTGCAAAATGCAGTCTTGAGCAAAACCTATCTCAGCACACCACTGAAAAGTTTTCCATCAGGGAAAAGGACTTTCATTCTACTGTGAATTTAGGACAAACTCTACAGCTCATGGAATTCCATGAACTGTTAATTTAACAGACAAGAGGTAACTCCCAGATGTTTCATGCTATTTAAAGTGAAAGATTCAAAAAAAAAAAAAAAAGTGAAAGATTCATTTGCCTCTGAGCTACACCTAGAAAACTTCAGATAGTAAAAGGCTCCTGAACTGAAATGAACTAAGAAAATTACAGGAAAGTCAATTTGCTTTCCTACTTGGAAACTTGATTTCTGAGATGAAGAAAATGAGTATAATTTTCTATAAATTTATGGATTCAACTCTATGAATGCAAGCACCACTAATACATGTTCATGGAAGCATGGGAAGTTATTACTAACATCCTCCTCTTCCCCATTAGAAAACCAAAGGCTCTTCCTGCCAGCCCATATTTCATGAAGCAGACTACTTAGTCTCTGTGGCCTGTATTTTTCATGTGATTTTTTAAAAATTAATTTTTTTAGCGTATACTGGCTTTGCAATATTGTGTTAGTTTCTGTTGCACAAAAAAGAGAATCAACTTGACATATACATATATCCTCTCTTTTTTGGATTTCCTTCCCAGTTAGGTCACCACAGAGCATTGAGTAGGGTTCCTCAAGCTATACAGTAAGTTCTCATCCGTCATCTGTTTTATGCATAATGTCAGTAGTGTATGTATATCAACCCGCTTCCCAATTCATCCCACCCCACTTTGTGTCTATACATTTGTTCTCTACATCTATGTCTCTGTTTCTGCTTTGCAGATAAGATCATCTGTACCATTTTTCTAGATTCCACATATATGCATTAATATATGATACTTGTTTTTCTCCTTCTGACTTACTTTACTCAGTATGACAGTCCCTAGGTCCATCCATGTCTCTACAAATGACCCAATTTCATTTCTTTTTAGGGCTGAATTATATTCCATTTATATATGTACCACATCTTCTTTATCCGTTCCTCTATTGATGGACACATAGGTTGCTTCCTTATCCTGGCTCTTGTAATTAGTGCTACAATGAACACTGGAGTGCATGTGTCTTTTTGAATTATAGTTTCACTAGGTATATGCCCAGGAGTGGGATTGCTGGGTCATATGGTAGTTCAATTCTTAGTTGGTTTTTTAAAAATATTTATTTTGTTTAATTTTCTGGCTGTGGTAGGTCTTCATTGCTGCACTTGGGCTTTCTCTAGTTGTGGCAAGTGGAGGCTACTCTTGGTTGCAGTATACACCTTCTCATTGTGGTTGCTTCTTTTGCTATGGAGCAACAAAGCCACAGTCCACCAAAAAAATAATAATTGATAAGCTAGACTTCATTAAAATTAAAAATTTCTGCTTTGCAAAAGATATTGAGAAAATATACAGACTAGGAGAAAAAAGCTTACAAAATACATATCTGATAAAGGGCTGTTATTCCAAATACGCAAAAAGTGTTAAACTCAATAGTAAGAAACCTAGTCAGTTGTCAGATAGGTATTTTGCAAGGTTTTTCTCCTAGTCTTTTTATTTTTTTAATATCTGTAATAATGCTAGTGGTAAAAAAAAAAAAAAGCCCACTCGCCAGTGCACGTAGATGTAACAGACACAGAGTCAGTCCCTGGGTCAGGAAGATCCCCTGGAGGAGCAGGCAGAAACTCACCCCAGTATTCTTGCCTGGAGAATCCCATGGACAGAGGAGTCTGGCAGGCCACAGCCCAGAGGGTCGCCAAGAGTCAGACACAGCTGAAGTGACTTAGTGCATGCACACACACACACTCAATTATAAAATGAGCCAAGGACCTTAACAGATCCCTCACCAAAGAAGATATGTAGATGGGAAAATGAGTGAAAAAAAACTTCACATCATTGAACCCAGGTCTCCCGCATTGCAGGCGAATTCTTCACCAGCTGAGCCACCAGAGAAGCCCTCATGTGTCATCTGGAAGATACCAATGGAAATGCCAATGAGACACCACTACACACTTATTAAAATGACCAAAATCCACAATGTTGCCTCCACCAAATGCTGATGAGAATGTAGAACAACAGGAATGTGCATTGCTGGTAAGAATACAAAATGGTACACCCACTTTGGAAGACAGTTTGACACCTTCTTACAAAACTAAACACGTTCTTACCATATGATCCAGAAATTCTACTCCCTGCTGTTTACTCAGAAGAGTTAAAAACTTATGTCCACACAAAAACTTGAACACAGATATTTAACATGATTTTTACCAATAATTATTTAACAAAGGTTGCAAATAATATTAAAATTGCATCTAAGATTCAATTTTAAATTCTTTAGGTCTCTGTTCAGAAAGTCCTTTTGTTCCCAGATCCATAGGTGGAGACTTCTCTTCCAGATTTCTCAATCAGATCAGTTTTGGTTGTTTGACTCTTCTGATTGTAACTCAGTGATCCTCAAAGCAGAGACGCTTGGGGCTGTCACATAAGGAGGGAGAGGGAGATATTACTAGAAGATAGAGGGCAGAAATGCTGCTAAAGACCCGGAGCACTGGACAGCTGCCACAGATGGCACAAGGAGAGTCACGCCGAGTCTGGGAAAGCCTGCTCCAACACCTTCTGTCTCCTAGCTGTCTTCTGTGTTGCTTCCTCCTCAGCCTACCTCCCATGTATTCCTCTAAATCCCTAGACTAATTTTTTATTATAATAGCAATACAGTGGTTCTTACAATAAGATCACTTGTGTCTCAGATAAAGACCAGTATTCTTAGAATATGCACGTTATTTCCAAAAGTATTTTGTCAAATGTAAGTTTCTATCTCACACAGATACGAGTTTATTATTTCACATTTAGCCTTCTTTTGAGAAGAGATATTTGTCAAAGCTGGCCTACTTATTATTCTCCATCCTTAAGATATGTTTCAATGATGCATCTGACAACTTATACTCAGATTTTCTTTTGGATGTAATAGTTGTACCATAATAAAGATGAAGCCAATTGTAAGTATCTCCCAAAGTATAGAATTCAATCATGTAAGTGATTAATTCTTCACACAAAACCATTCCATCAAAGATGGGTGTTTTTAAATTCTTTATGATAAAACTTAAACAATACAAAGAAAAAACACCAAATTAGATATGCTGCCTTAAGTTGCAGCTGGTGCCTCTCCTTACCCCAAATGCTCAATGAATATTAGCCCTTATTATCTGTAAAAATATATATATATGTTATTTGAAAGCACAATAGCTTCAAATAGATTAGTATTAATAGATCTGTTCTTATTTCAAGAAGTATGTGTTAGTTTAAAATCTGTCCAAATCTTTAATATCCTAGCTCAAAATACATAGTCTATATAGCAAACCAAGCAATGAATTATTTAAGAAGCATCTTAAGAAATTTCTCCTTTGGAATAAGTCTGGCTGTCTCATAGAAGGCTTATCCCCTCGCTCCACTCCACTCCTGCCACGTTGGTCTCCTTTCTGTTCCCTAAGACTTCCAGGGAGCCTCTTGTCTTAGGACCTTTGCACTTTCTGCTCCCTCTCCTGGATACTCCTTCCCTAGGAACTCATAGGACTCTTCCTCTCACTTCCCTCAAATCTCCACTCAAGTATAAATATCATTGTCATTCTTTTTTTTTTTTTTTTTAATTTTTGGCCACAGTATGTGGCATGCGGAACCTTAGTTCCCTGATCAGGGATTGAACTTGTGCCCTCTGGAAGCACAGAGTGGCAACCAGTGGACTGCCAGGGAAGTCCCAAGTGTCATTTTCTTAGGGAGTCTTCCTTCACCCACTCATTACTCTCTACTTGCCCTACATTATTTTTCTCCGTGGCACTTACCACCTTCTAGTGAAAGTCACTAAGTCGCGTCTGACTTTGCAACCCCGTGGACTATACAGTCCATGGAATTCTCCAGGCCAGAATACTGAAGTGGGTAGCCATTCCTTTCTCCAGGAGATCTTCCCAACCCAGGGATTGAACCCAAGTCTCCCAGATTGCAGGCGGATTCTGAATCAATTGAGCCACCAGGGGAGCCCTATCACCTTCTAACGTACTATATATTTTAGTCATTTGTTGTAGTAAGTGCTCAATAAATATGTGTGTGTTCACTTAGTAAGTAAAAGGAAGGGAAGGTGAGGATGCCAGTAATGTTTTGCTGGAGTGGGTGTAGTGGGCATGGTCTGTCCCTGGAGCTCTAAGGCTGGAGGAAGCTTCTGTCTCCAGTCCGTATCTAATGTAGTGTGACTCTGGAAGTGTGCCAACAGGGCCTTTCTGATTCCCCAGCTTCCTGACAGTTGCAGAGGTAGCCCTTGTTTTAGAGGATATTCTGGGAGTCTCTCCTGGAGACCCAGAGAGAGTCAGCTTTTCTTCACCATCTATCTCATTCATCTTAGTTTATGCAAATGTGCCCTGTTATCTAAGGCTGAAGCCTGACTAATACTACACCCTCATCTGACGTCAAGAAAGCTGATCATCAGGAACACTAAATGACCGCAAAAAGTCACACCCGAGTTTATTTAATCCCACAAACTAAATGAACAATTCTAGCTTCCTCTTCCAATGACTGAGTAACATCTACTCCATTTTAGGAATTTCTCTTCTAATCCTTCAGAAACGTGGATTTCTGGAACTGATGAAAAAATATATTCTTTCCAGCCCAGCCCTCTGTCTGGAATAGTTTGCACCTGCTGTGGATGACTGTTAAGACTGCTCCCCAGGGGCAGGAAAATTGTGCATCTCAATATTTGAGCATTTTGCATAATGTACCCTGTAGGATATTTGGTGGCATTTTCAAGATATGTCGCATTGGGTAACTCAAATTAAGTCACAAAAACCAGCTGTTTGCTTATAAACCATCCATTGTGGATTTACAGCGCATATTATGGATTCAAATCTTTGTTCAACTAAAAATGGCTTGTTTTCCTTTTCTGATTACTCAGTTGATGACTTGTGTGATTTGGGACAATCAGAGCCTGAAAATCAGGCTGTTGCTTCCTGTCTTCTGTACATTCTGTTAAAGCAACTAAACTCTGTGTCTAGTGTGGTTTTTTCCTTTTTTTTTTTTTGTATATCTGTGGTGTTTGCCTTTGAAACTGAAAACATTTTTCAAAGAGAAAACCATCTCAGAAAAACATCATAGAGGAAAAATCCTCTTCATTGTTTGTATAATTTTATAGAGGCAAGCCAAGGACAGGCTGCTGCTGCTAAGTCACTTCAGTCGTGTCCGACTCTGTGCGACCCCACAGACGGCAGCCCACCAGGCTCCCCCATCCCTGGGATTCTCTAGGCAAGAACACTGGAGTGGGTTGCCACTCCTCTGAAAAGACAAACCTGGTAAGAGGAGATTTCTTAATACAGAAAGTGGGTGAAGCAGAAGGTATCAGAGGATGGATAGGGCCAACATTTTTTCATGGGTATGAAAATTTGTAATACAAAGTTATTGAATAATATGTGAGTCAATTATATTGCACTTTTAACACACCTTGGGTTTATTTTTTTTTTCTATTTGTGAAAGAGTTATTGTACGAGTTTTTAAAAGTTGGTTCCCAGAGAATTCCCTGGTGGCCCAGTTGTTAGGATTCTGTGCTTTCATTTCCGAGGGCTAAAGTTCAGTGCCTGGTCGGAGAACTAAGAACCCAGAAGCTGCACAGCATAGCAAAAAAAAAAAAAAAAAGAATTGGTTCCCAAAAAGTGCAGAAGGGACTGTCCCTTCTAAAGTTATAATTTATATCATGAGAAATTGTCATTGAACATTATTTTTCAAAAGAGTTTTTCTTTTGGTTGTCCTAGTAAGTATATTTCCTACTTCAGATGAAAGTCAGACCCTAACAACAAAGAGAATGCTCTTTAAAAATGGGAGTCTTAATCATCTAACATAATAGCTTGTTAGGTTTTGAAGACAGAAGAAGAGAGAAAGCAGGAGAGAGACTAAATACTCTTGACAACTATTAATAAAATTTATATTTTAAAAAAGGGTTTTACGTTAAGGAATTCTGCCACAAAACAACATTACATAAAATATTATCCTAAACATATGATATCGGTTCAGTTCAATTCAGTCGCTCAGTCATGTCTGACTCTTTGCGACCCCATGAATTGCACAACGCCAGGCCTCCCTGTCCATCACCAACTCCCGGAGTTCACTCAGACTCAGGCCCATTGAGTCAGTGATNGGCATTGCCATTCTTTGGCATTGGAATAAAAACTGACCTTTTCCATTCCCGTGGCCACTGCTGAGTTTTCCAAATGTGCTGGCATATTGAGTGCAGCACTTTCACAGCATCATCTTTCAGGATTTGAAATAGCTCAACTGGAGTTCCATCACCTCCACTAGCTTTGTTCTTCCAAATCCTGAAAGAGGACATATGATATAGTGAGTATAAATAAGGCAACTCTCAGGATGTACCGAGAAGACGCAGGACAGAGGAATATTCCTACTGTGAGTATACAGGGGTTCAAGATAGATTCTGCTTTATGCAGTCAGGCATGAATTAGGTAGGAAAGGAAACCCTCGGAAGGAGAAGCCTCATGCTGGAACCTGTAGGATTTGTTAAAGGGCCCAGAATATACACATTTTAATTAATCACTAAATTCCATAGTCTGATACATTGCCACACACATGGTGTTTCAATACATGTTGGTCAAACAATTTGATAACAATGATGCCTGTTGAGCACATATATAGATGTCAATTCCTTTCTTCCTTCTTCTTGACTTAAAAGATGAAATGATACCTACCGCAATAGGCATCATATTCCAACCATGAAGCTGGTATTCTTAGGCTGATAGGGGCAGGAAGATGTAAAAGATGTGAGGCTTTGAATTTATCAAGGAGCTGTTTGCTCCAGATGTTTTCTTATGTTTATATATTTTTTGCTTCCAAGTGAAATTTATATTTTTTCTATTTTTTAATTGAAGTATAGTTGCCCTATGATATTGCATAAGTTTCAGGTGTGCAAAACAGTGAATCACAGTTTTTAACAGTTATACTTCCTTTATAGTTATAAAATATTGGCTGTATTCCCCATATTGTACAGTAGATCCATGTAGCTTATTTTGTACCCAGTAGTTTGTGCCTCTTAATCCCTACCCCTATATTGCCCCTCTCCACTTCCCTCTCCCCAGTGGTAACCACTAGTTTGTTCTTTATATCTATGAGTCTGCTTCTTTTTTGTTATATTCACTAGTTTGTTGTATTTTGTTCGATTTCATACTTAAGTGATAACATGCAATGCTTGTCTTTCTCTGAATTATTTCACTTTGCATAAAGTCCATCCATGTTGCTACAAATGTCAAAATTACTTTCTTTTTATGGTCAAGTAGTATTCCATTGTATTTATCTGTGTGTGTGATATCTTTCTTTTTTTTTCCCGTTCATCTGTTGATGGGTACTTAGGTTGCTTCCATATCTTGGCAATTGTAGATAGTGCTGCTATGAACATTAGGGTGCATGTATCTTTTTAAATTGTGGTTTTCTGCAGGTGTGTGCCCACGAGTGGGATTGCAGGATCATATAGCAACTCTATTTTTACTCTTTTAAAAAACCTCTGTACTGTTTTTCACAGTGGCCACATCAATTTACATTCCTACCAACATTGTATAAGTTTTCCTTTTTCTTCACATCCTTGCCAACATTTGCCAATTTATTTATTTGTTTGTTTTCAGCTACACCACACAGCATTCAGAATATTAGTTCCCTGACCAGGGATCAAACCCATGCCCCTGCAGTAGAAGCACAGCTCCCATGGAGCCTGGTGGGTTGCCGTCTATGGAGTCACACACACTTCAGTCGGGCACGACTGAAGTGACTTAGCAGCAGCAGCAGCATTCTGACAGGTATAAGGTGATATCTCATTGTGGTTTTGATTTGCATTTTCCTGTTAATTAATGATGTTGAACACCTTTTCATGTGCCTGTTAGACATCTGCATTTCCTCTTTGGAAAATATCTGTTCAGTTCTTCTGCCCATTTTTTAATTGGGTTATTTGATTCTTTTTTATGTTGAGCTGTATGAGCTATGAAGATAAAAAGAGCTGTACTCAGAAAACTATAGCACACTGATGATGGAAATTGAAGATGGAAAGATATACTGTGTTCTTGCATGGGAAGAATCAATATTGTTCAAATGACCATATTACCCAAGGCAATCTATAGATTCAATGCAATCTCTATAAAAATACTAATGGCATTTTCCATAGAACAAGAACAAATAATTTTAAAATTTGTATGGAAACACAAAAACCCCAAACAGCCAAAACCATCTAGAGAAAGAAGAACAGATGTAAAGAAATCACACTTCCTGGCTTCAGGCTATGCTCCAAAACTGCATTAATCAAAACAGTATGGTAGTGGCACAAAAACAGACTCATAGATCAGTGGAACAGGATAGACAGCCCAGAAATAAACCAACACACTAACGGTGAGTTAATCTATGAGGACGGAAGCGATAATTCACAATGAAGGACAAAAACAGTCTCTGCCAAGTGGTGCTGGGGAAATGGAACAGCTACATGTAAAAGAATGAAATTAGGGCATTTCTTTGGAAGAAANCTCATAGATCAGTGGAACAGGATAGACAGCCCAGAAATAAACCAACACACTAACGGTGAGTTAATCTATGAGGACGGAAGCGATAATTCACAATGAAGGACAAAAACAGTCTCTGCCAAGTGGTGCTGGGGAAATGGAACAGCTACATGTAAAAGAATGAAATTAGGGCATTTCTTTGGAAGAAAAGTTATGACCAACCTAGATAGCATATTCAAAAGCAGAGACATTAGTTTGCCGACTAAGGTCCGTCTAGTCAAGGCTATGGTTTTTCCTGTGGTCATGTATGGATGTGAGAGTTGGACTGTGAAGAAGGCTGAGCGCCAAAGAATTGATGCTTTTGAACTGTAGTGTTGGGGAAGACTCTTGAGAGTACCTTGGACTGCAAGGAGATCCAACCAGTCCATTCTGAAGGAGATTGGCCCTGGGATTTCTTTGGAAGGAATGATGCTAAAGCTGAAGCTCCAGTACTTTGGCCACCTCACGCGAAGAGTTGACTCATTGGAAAATACTTTGATGCTGGGAGGGATTGGGGGCAGGAGGAGAAGGGGACGACCGAGGATGAGATGGCTGGATGGCATCACTGACTCGATGGGTGTAAGTCTGCGTGAACTCCGGGAGTTGGTGATGGACAGGGAGGCCTGGCGTGGTGCAATTCATGGGGTCCCAGAGAGTCGGACACGACTGAGCGACTGAACTAAACTGATAGCACCATATACAAAAGCAAGAATCCAGATACTGTAAAATTTCTAGAGGAAAACATAGGCAGAACATTCTTTGACATCAGTTACAGCAATATTTTCTTGAATCTGCCTCCTAAAGCAAGGGAAATTAAAAATAAACAAATAGGGGCCTTGCAGACGCCGCCACCCCGAAGCCTCCCTTGCTGTCTAGCCATGGTCAACCCCACCGTGTTCTTCGACATCACTGTTGACAGCGAGCCCTTGGGCCGCGTCTCTTTTGAGCTATTTGCAGACAAAGTTCCAAAGACAGCAGAAAACTTTCGTGCTCTGAGCACTGGAGAGAAAGGATTTGGTTATAAAGGTTCCTGCTTTCACAGAATAATTCCGGGATTTATGTGCCAGGGTGGTGACTTCACACGCCATAATGGTACTGGTGGCAAGTCCATCTATGGTGAGAAATTTGATGATGAGAATTTCATTCTGAAGCATATAGGTCCTGGCATCTTGTCCATGGCAAATGCTGGCCCCAACACAAACGGTTCCCAGTTTTTCATCTGCACTGCCAAGACTGAGTGGTTGGATGGCAAGCATGTGGTCTTTGGCAAAGTGAAAGAGGGCATGAATATTGTGGAAGCCATGGAGCGCTTTGGGTCCAGGAATGGCAAGACCAGCAAGAAGATCACCATTGCTGACTGTGGACAAATCTAATAAATTTGACTTGTGTTTTACTTAACCACCAGACCATTCCTTCTGTAGCCCAGGAGAGCACCCCTTCACCCCATCTGCTCGAAATATCCTATAATCTTTGTGCTCTCGCTACAGTTCTTTGGGTTCCATATTTTCCTTATCCCCCTCCAAGTTTAGCTGGATTGCAAAGTTAAATTTATGATTATGAAATAAAAACTAAACAATTAAAAAAAATAAATAGGGCCTAATTAAATTTTTAAAAGCTTTTACACAACAAAGGAAACCATTGGCAAAGTGAAAAGACCGTCTACTGAATGGGAGAAAATATTCGCAAATGATATGACCCATAAGGGATTAATATCCAGTGTAAATGTTTTATTCTTTGTCCCTAAAACCACTGTTATTGAGGAAAAAAGGAATTCTTCATTGATAAACCCCTAAAAGGAAGAGTGCATCTTTTTTCCAGGTCCTGAAAGGTAGGCCTGATCTGATGTCACAACAGTCTTCCCGGATAAAGAAAAACACAAAATCATTTGTTTGCTGATATCTCCAATTCTTCATGCAACAGAACACTTTATCTAGAACACGTGATATTGACTCATACATATTTGTATAGTACCTATTTTGGCATTATCTTTGGGTCTGTTCCAAGAGAGAATTTCCTGTTTGGGGAAGTTCTTGGCTCACAAATTCAGATAACCTGCAACATAATCTATTTTTCAATTATTACAGGTTTCCTGCTTCAGCCATTGCTAAGCTTTTGTTCTCAGACTAATCACAGTGCTACCATTAATTCCACAAATGACCACCTCTGAAACTTTTCTTGACAAACCATAAACCTGGGTTCTCCCCTCAGTCATAGTCACCATCTGTGCCAGTTATCAATGTATTGTCTCTGAGCTCCTAATTCACCTTTGTTTGCTTTGCTTTGTGCTAGCTGGACCCTGCAAACATTTCCCCATGTCAGCCAGTGCAATGTGAGGCTTTGTCAGCAGAGGGCGAGGCAATAATATTGCTGGAGGCAGGGACTGCTCTTTTGGGTTCTTGTGAGAAGATGAAGGGTTGGGGCGGTAGGGGGAGGTTGCTCCTGCAGCTCTTGACAGAAAGCAACATATAGGACACCCATGCAGCACATAGGCACTCATACACCAACAGGTTTTGCCAGCGATATGCAAAAATCAGAAAGTGACTTCCCAGTGAGTTTCACCAGCATCCCAGAGGGCTGATTCCCAACTAGCTTTACTAGGGCCCCAACAGGTGGTTTCCAGCCAGCCCTGGCTGGTGGCACTTCAGCAAACTCTCTGTCATTAAGTAGGCCACAGCCACACCCTCTCCATCAGGGCCTGTATGTCAGTGTTTCCAAATCTTCTCCTTCCATGGGTTTTAGCCTCAGCTGTAGACGTAGTAGCCCCTCCCTACTTTTCTTGTATTCTGTCAAGTTTACTGCTAAGATGTCATCTCCTCTTATTTAGTTAACTATCAATTATTTATCCCTTAGTTACTTAATTGCTATTAGTAGTTCATTACTAGATAATAATGCTTTATATTGAACTGTTCCATTCAATTTACTGAGTGGTTTCTATCTCCTGGCTAGACCCTCACTGACACATCTTCTGTAGGTCATTCATAGCAATTCTGCATGGGCTGTCTTTATTTTACAAAAATTTCAGGAGTCTACCAACTTCCAAAATAAATCAACCTATCACTTGTAATGTTAGACATGTACAACCAAATTTCCAAGCCTGATAATCGAGTAAATTAAATTCTTTCACAAAGGTTCAGAAATCAGGAAAGACTCAGAGACATTGAATTTCTTCTCTTGGTAGCCTTTCTTAAATCCATTAACATTTATTTTAATTATGGTTCCATGGTCATATTTCAAATAGTCTGAGAACTAAATTGCATGTGTAAAAACTCCAATGTTTAGGGAAATATTTGGATATTAGATATAGGCTCTAGAATTGCCTACAACTAAAGGATCTGAGAGGATAAGAGTGAAAAAGCTGGCTTAAAACTCAACTTTAAAAAAACCAAGATCATGGCATCTGGTCCCATCACTTCATGGCAAATAGAAGGGGGAAAAGTAGAAGCAGTATTAGATTTTATTTTCTTGGGCTCCAAAATCACTGCAAACGGTGACTGCAGCCATGAAATTAAAAGATGCTTAATGGAAGATGCTCCTTGGAAGAAAACTCTGACAAATCTAGACAGCATATTAAAAAGCAAAGACATCACTTTGCCAACAAAGGTCCATATAGTCAAAGCTATGGTTTTTCCGGTAGTCATGTACTGATGTGAGAATTGGACCATAAAGAAGGCTGAGTGCTGAATATTTGAAATTGTGGTGCTAGAGATGACCTTTGAGAGTCCCTTGGACTGCAAGGAGATCGAATCAGTCAATCCTCAAGTACGCCAACCCTAAGTATTCACTGAAAGAACTGATGCTGAAGCTGAAACTCCAATACTTTGGCTGGTGACATGATGCAAAGAGCTGACTCACTGGAAAAGACTCTGATGCTGGGAAAGATTGAAAGCAAAGGGAGAAGAGGGTGGCAGAGGATGAGATGGTTGGATAGAATCACTGACTCAATGGACGTGAATTTGAGCAAGCTTCAGGAGATAGTGAAGGACAGGGTAGCCTGGTGTGATGCAGTCCATGGGATTGCAAAGAATTGGACACAACCTAGTGATGGAACGACAACAATGAAAACAAAATATTTCAAAATTTGTATCTCTACTAATAATAAGCCTGTAGGCAAACTAAATTAAAAAAAAAAAAAAAACCCTCTACTCTCAGCCCACACAATGGAATATCATAACATTTGAGATTTTGGGGGTTTGTGCTAATCTTTATGAAGAATGACCCATAGAGAGAAAATATCTACAAATAATATACCTGATGAGAACTTAGAGTCCATAATATATTAAGAATTCATACAATTCAGCAACAAAAGACCAACAATCCAATTAAGGATGGACAAAGTATTTAAATAGACATTCTCTAAAGAGGAAATATAAATGGCCAACAAGCAGGTGAAAAAATGCTCAGTGTCATTAAAGAAATGCAAGTCAAAACCACAATGAGATACCATTTCACATCCACTTGGATGGATAGAATTAAGAAATAAAACAAAATAACTAGTGGTGGTGAGCATTTAGAGAAATTGGAACCTTAATACACTGCTGGTAGGAATATAAAATAGTACAGACACTGGAGAAAGAGTCTGGCTATTCTGCAATGATTAAATTCCACCTCTAGGGATAAACCCAAAAGAACTGAAAACAGGTGTTCAAACAAAAGACTAAGCAAATGTTGATAGCAACACTATTTACAATAGACAAAAGGTGAAAACAAGCCAAATGTCCATCAGCTGATGAATGGTTAAACAAAGTGGCAAATCCATACAATGGAATATTATACAGACATAAAAAGGAATGGAGTACGGATTGCACTACAGTGTGAATGAACTTAGAAAATATGCTAAGCTAAAGAATTAGGTACAGAAGGTCACAAGTTGTATAACTCTATTTATATAAAATATCCAGAACAGTAAAATCCAGAGATTAGTGGTTTCCAGGGGCCAGAGGGAAGATGGAATAGGGAGAGATAGTTGAACGGGTATAAATGTATCTCCTTTTTGGTTGATAAGGTTCTAGAATTAGACAGTAGTGATAGTTGTAGGAGATTGTAATTACACTACATGCCACTGAACTATACACTTTAAGGTGGTTAAAATGGTGAATCCTGTATTGTATATACTTTACTGCAGTGAAAAGATCATGGAAAGGAAGGAATTGGAGGTGCAAAACATGAACAATTCTTTACAGAAATTTTGATGTAAAGAGTAGTTGAAAATGGTGCAATGGCAGGAAGGGGATGTAGTGTGAACGGAAAGTTTTTAAAATATTAAAAAATTTTTAAAATATATTGAAAACAGTGCCATCATATAGTAGTTATCAAAGGTACTTGCTGAATGGTAATTAGGTGTATGCTTACCACACAGACAGAGGGTGGCAGCACTGGATGAAGAGCCATTGATCTATTAGATCCCAAACATAAGATACAATGATCACCTTTGCCTCTGATTCTCGTGGTGTCACTGCATGAAAGAAATGAATGATAACAGTAGGGAAGCAAGATAAAAGATAGAAGACTATAGGGACTAAATGTGTGTGCGTAGTTACTCAGTCATGTCCCCATAGATTGTATCCCTCCAGGCTCCTCTATCCATGGGATTCTCCAAGCAAGAATACCGGAGTGGGTTGCTATTTCCTTCTTCAAGACCCAGTGATCAAGCCCACCTTCCCTGCTTGGTAGGTTGATTCTTTACCACTGAGCCACCTGAGAAGCCTCAACCTCAGGGGTTGACAAATTCACATTCCCACCTGGTCCAGAGACCTGCAGCATCCCTGGGGCCACTCCTGGCCCCTGGCAATGTTTCTTTGCAGACCTACCTGCCAGAACAGACCCTTAGTAGGGCCTTGACAGGGATGTTTGCAGCACCTCTCCAGAGAAGGATCCTGATTCAAGCCCACATGCCTGAAGCTGAGCATTTGATTGTGAATGAAATTTAACATTCCTGTGATTTAGCTAACTTAATATTTAATATTATATTTCAATACCCATGTTTTGTCCTTAGTCCTGCTGCTTCTTAAATATAATACATCTGATTATAACATTCTTGACTATGTTGTCCTTAGAATGTGTTCCCTTTTTGATCAAAATAGTACCATCCTTTTTAGGGATAAAAAATATTGTTGACATTAGAAGAAAAGTCAGAATCTAAACAGAGAAAAATGGACAGATAATGACTGACTGGAAAATGTTTATACCAAACCTTAAAGGGTTTATTCACTCTTTCTGGACTCTAATGAACGTTAGTAACCTCATAAAACAAATATTTTATACTTTGATTTTTTATTTATTTAAATAACTTTTAAGTTCTGTTAAAACATACTTAACATTCATACTTAACACTCCATTATTAATCCTGAAAATCTGTCCATTTGCCTTATTGCTCTCTTAATCTAATCTCTCCTACTTTTAATCTAACCTCTCCTACTTACACTATATATTTTACGTCATAGAGAATTATGTTTTGAAGGTCTAGCAATTCTGATGGTTAAGTCTATGAAGTTGTGTTTAAATCTTAAAGAACTCTGTTACCGTGTGTTGATCACCTACTTCTGTAACAGTTTTGTTTGTGTTTTGTTTGTTGGCTGAGCTGGGTCTTCATTGCAGCACACGGGCTTTCTCTAGCTGTGTGGATGAGGGGTACTCTCTAGTGGCAGTGGGTGGGCTTCTCGTATGGTGGCTCCTCTTGTTGTTGAGCCCAGACTCTAGGTGTGCAGGCTTCAGCAGTTATGGTGCGTGGGCTCAGAAGTTGCAGGCTCTAGAGCACGGGCTCAGTAGTTATGGCACATGGGCTTAGCTGGCAGCACTGCATGTGAAATCTTCCCAGACCAAGAATCAAACCCATGTGCCCTGCAATGGCAGAGAGATTCTTAACCACTGGACCACCACAGAAGCTCTGTAAATGTTTTAAACATTTAATCTGTATTGGTTGAGGGAAATAACATTGAAAAGAGTAACAGTGCTTGCACCCCTTCCCTACTTAG
Source organism: Neotragus moschatus (assembly GCA_006410615.1). NCBI lineage: Eukaryota > Metazoa > Chordata > Mammalia > Artiodactyla > Bovidae > Neotragus > Neotragus moschatus. The sequence continues at coordinate 1,266,140 of SJYA01001943.1, read as the reverse complement.
CTTGGAATTTCAACAGCTGTCCTTATTGCCAGCCTCTTAAAGTCCCCCTTCAGTTCAGTTCAGTTCAGTCGCTTAGTCGTGTGTCCGACTCTTTGTGACCCCATGAACCGCAGCACGCCAGGCCTCCCTGTCCATCACCAACTCCCAGAGTCCACCCAAACCCATGTCCATTGAGTTGGTGATGCCATCCAACCATCTCATCCTCTGTCGTCTCCTTCTCCACTTGCCCTCAATCTTTCCCAGCATCAGGGTCTTTAACAATGAGTCAGCTCTTCGCATGAGGTGGCCAAAGTATTGGAGTTTCAGCTTCAACATCAGTCCTTCCAATGAACACCCAGGACTGATTTCCCTTAGGATGGACTGGTTGGATCTCCTTGCAGTCCAAGGGACTCTCAAGAGTCTTCTCCAGCTCTTCCTGTCTGTGCCTGGGCGGCGCGTGGTCAACGCCCAGTGGTAGAGATGCTTCGGCTGTGTCTTCAGGATGACGAGTGGGAAACAGCTGCACCTACAGTAGCAGAGACCCCCGACATCAAGCTCTTTGAAAAGTGGAGCACCGATGACGTGCAGATCAATGACATTTCTCTGCAGGATTACATTGCTGTCAAGGAGAAGTAGGCCAAGTACTTACTCCACAGCGCTTGGGGCTGCTATGCGGCCAAGCTCTTCCGCAAGGCTCAGTGCCCCATCTTGGAGCACCTCACCAAATCCATGATGAGGCACGGCCGCAACAATGGCAAGAAGCTCATGACCGTGCTTCTTCTTCATCAAGCACGCCTTCGTGCTGCTCACTGGCGAGAACCCCCTGCAGGTCCACCTGCTCACTGGCGAGAACCCCCTGCAGGTCCTGGTGAACGCAATCATCAACAGCGGCCCTGGGAGGACTCCACCAGCCTTGGGCGAGCCAGAGCAGTGAGGCGGCAGGCCGTGGACGTGTCCCCACTGCGCCATGTGAATCATGCCATCTGGCTGCTGTGCACCTGCGCGCGGGAGGCCGCCTTCCGGAACATCAAGACCATTGCCAAGTGCCTGGCAGATGAACTCCTCAAGGCAGCTAAGGGCTCCTCCAACTCCTACCCCATCAAGAAGAAGGACGAGCTGGAGCATGTGGCTAAGTCTAACCGCTGATCGCTGGCTGCAGCCACAAATCACAGCAGGATTCTCTATGATCCACCTCCCAGAATACTGGAAATAAAAGCAAAAATAAACAAATGGGATCTAATTAAAATTAAAAGCTTCTGCACAACAAAGGAAACTATAAGCAAGGTGAAAAGACAGCCTTCTGAATGNAGAAACAATAAAACTCCTAGAGGAGAACATAGGCAAAACACTCTCTGACATAAATCACAGCAGGATCCTCTATGATCCACCTCCCAGAATACTGGAAATAAAAGCAAAAATAAACAAATGGGATCTAATTAAAATTAAAAGCTTCTGCACAACAAAGGAAACTATAAGCAAGGTGAAAAGACAGCCTTCTGAATGGGAGAAAATAATAGCAAATGAAGCAACTGACAAACAACTAATCTCAAAAATATACAAGCAACTTATGCAGCTCAATTCCAGAAAAATAAATGACCCAATCAAAAAATGGGCCAAAGAACTAAATAGACATTTCTCCAAAGAAGACAAACGGATGGCTAACAAACACATGAAAAGATGCTCAACATCACTTATTATCAGGGAAATGCTAATCAAGACCACAATGAGGTACCATTTCACACCAGTCAGAATGGCTGCAATCCAAAAGTCTGCAAGCAATAAATGCAGGAGAGGGTGTGGAGAAAAGGGAACCGTCTTACACTGTTGGTGGTAATGCAAACTAGTACAGCCACTAAGGAACAGTGTGGAGATTCCTTAAAAAGTTGCAAATAGAACTGCCTTATGACCCAGCAATCCCACTGCTGGGCATACACACCGAGGAAACCAGAATTGAAAAAGACACGTGTACCCCAATGTTCATCACAGCACAGTTTATAATAGCCAGGACGTGGAAACAACCTAGATGTCCATCAGCAGATGAACGGATAAGAGAGCTGTGGTAAATATACACAATGGACTATTACTCAGCCATTAAAAAGAATGCATTTGAATCAATTCTAATGAGGTGGATGAAACTGGAGCTGATTATACAGAGTGAGGTAAGCCAGAAAGAAAAACACCAAAACAGTATACTAACACATATATATGGAATTTAGAAAGATGGTAATNTGGCTGATTCATATTGATATTTGGGAGAAACCAACAAAATTATGTAAAGCAATTATCCTTCAATTAAAAATAAATTGAAAAAAATGAGAGAAGAAAAACAAATAAACAAACAAACAAACAAGAAAGCTTTCCTATCTCTCTTTCCTATTTTCTGGAAATCTGCATTCAGTTGGATATATCTTTTTCTTTGTCCCTTCCCTTTCGCTTCTCTTCTTTCCTCAGCTATTTGTAATCCTCCTCAGACAATCACTTTGCCTTCTTACATTTCTTTTTCTTTCAGATGGTTTCGGTTAACACCTTCTGAAGAATGTTATCAACCTTCATCCATAGTTCTTCAGACACTCAATTTACCAGATCTAATTAGATCCCCAGATCTAATCTACACCTCCACTGTATCATAAGGATATTTCATAAGGATAATCATAAGGAATTTGATGTAAATCATACCTAAATGGCCCAGTGTTTTCCTTACTTTCTTCAATTTAAGCCTGAATTCTTCAATAAATATCTCATAATCTAAATCACAGTAAGATCCGTGTCTTGTTTTTGTTGATTTTATAGAGCTGGATATTTGACTGCAAATAATGTAATCCGTCTGAGTTTGGTATTGGACATCTAGTGATATTCATCTGTAGCACTGTCNTCACTTCATGGCAAATAGATGGGGAAACAGTGGAAACAGTGGCTGACTATTTTGGGGGGCTCCAAAATCACTGCAGATGGTGATTGCAGCCATGAAATTAAAAGACACTTACTCCTTGGAAGGAAAGTTATGACCAACCTAGACAGCATATTAAAAAGCAGAGATGTTATTTTGACAACAAAGGTTCGTCTAGTCAAGGCTATGTTTTTCCAGTAGTCGAAGTCCCTATTAAAAAATAACAGATAAAAAAAATTGCCCAACTAAAATAGGAGTAACCTGATGAAGCTTTGAGTTTCTGCTGCCATGACCACTAGGCTAATGGACTCCAGCTTGTGAGTTGAACCCTGCCCCAAGCCAAAATCAGGTGACCCAGAATAAGTGGAGCAGAAAGCTGCTCACTTTCTTATCCACCTGTTGCTACAACACAAGAAAGTTAAAAGTGAGTTGTATAGTGTGAAAACACTGGAAGGGTCCAGGGCAGTTGAAAAACTCAGCCCAGCACACAACTGGGCTGGATTAAAAGCGCTAGCTGTCCAAATCCAAAGATGATGATCCTACTCTCCTCCTCTGGCTTGGAGCATTATGTCTAGCTCAGGGTGCCATTCATTAGGGGGAAAAATTATAGAGGAGAATAATTTTGATAATGATAATGATATTAAGTAATAAAACTTAGATTACTTGTAATAGGCCATGCGGCATTCCAAAAACTTCTACACATATTAATTCCTGAATCCCCCCAACAGTCCTCTTAGATGATAAACCAAAAGCACAGAGAGAGGCTGTTACTTACTCATGGTCATACAAGCAGAAATTGGCAGGGCCTTGTAAAGCCCTTAAATTTGGGGCAGGATGAAGACCTTTTCTTATAGTAATAGTGTTATCCTACATAATAGAGGATCAGGGAAGACTCTTGCGGAGGTGGCTTTTCAACTAAGATGTGTAAGATTATCTAACAAAACAGAAATAAAGTTAGGGATGTAGGAAACAAACTTACGGTAACCAGAGGGTAAGAGGGTGGCGGATAAATGGAAAGATTGGGATTGACATATACACACTACTATGTATAAAATAAGGACCTACTGTACCACAGAGAACTCTCCTCAATACTCTGTAATGGTTCTTTAGGGAAAGAATCAATGAGTGGATAGATTGTGTGTGTGTCTAACTGATTCACTTTGCTATATAGTTGAGACTAAAACATTGAAAATCAACTATACTCCAATAAAACTTTTTAATTAAAAGCGAAAGAAATCAGACAAAAGGGGAAGGGATGGAATTGCAAGACTGTTCTAAGCACGGGGGCCAACGAGTGCAAAAATCGTGAGGCAGGAGCGTTCGTAGAGCATTCGGTAATTCAAAAGGCGGAGTGACTGGAGCACAGTGAGGTAGAGGGGCCAGGAAGCTTGAGCACGAGGCGGGGGCAAGACCACTGTATTTTCTTAAGCACTTTGGGAAATAGCACTTAGGCAGATATTATCTCATTATACAGTCATTAGATTCCAGACCCTAGCATGTGTTTCAAAGACCATCTATAAATATAGGTTGACTGAATGAATGAACCCCTACATTTTAAATAACTTATATAATGGTTTTATGCTACCTTAGTTGCTACAGAATCATTAAAATGAATGTGTCAGGGGCACATAAAACTTCACAGAGACAAGTTGTTGTCTTTTTCACTCCCTTTAAAATAAGCCAAAGAATAAAACTGAATCCAATTAGCGCATCACTGGCAAGGGACTGCGCGTGAGCCACTTGCCAGTGTCGCGAAATTAGGAGACCCTCTAGCAAGAGAATCCCCTTTGCGCTTGCTCAGTCCGGGGCTGCTCAACCAGAGGGCGGGTTCCTAGGAAAAGGAAATGGTCGCTGCGCCTGCGTCGCTCCTTCTGGGTCGTAGGCTGGCTGCGCAGGCGCACAGGTACCATTTTTGACCGTAAACATCCTGCCGATTTGAACCGAGGATTTGGGCGGCAGGAAGAGCCGCGGCGTAACGGCAGCCATCTTGTTTGTTTGAGTGAATCGGAAAAGGAGGCGGCGGCCGTGGCGGCAGCGGGAGCTGCTGCGAAGCTACACCGCACTAGGGCTCCCCTCCCTTTCCCCGCCCCCTCCCCGGCCCTTTTCCCCTCCCCAGGCCACCCAGCCCGCCCAACTCCCGGCGGAGAGCAAGGTAAGATAGTCGGCCGGCCCCTTCTTTTGCTCCAGCTTCCCCCCCCCACCCCCTTCCCCGCCGTCTTGCCGTCGGGGAGCCGGACTCCGGAGCGGGGCGGGAGGGCGAGGGAGACCGCAGCACGGCCCGCGCCCCGGGACGGAGCGGTGCTGCCTCTCTTCTGAGCTCCGGGACTGCAGCGCCGCCCGCCCCGGGTCCCTGGCCCCAGGCCCGCCCTCGGCCGGGACCCGCGCCGCCTGGGCCCGCATCGTCTCGTTAGGTAACAAATGGTCCAGGTCTGTTTCTAGGCCAGAGGAGCCGTTACTCGGCGGGTCCCTCGGGGAGCAGGGGAAAGCCTGGGTCGCGGAGGGCGAGGAGGAGGTTTAAACGAGCCCGCTCTCGGACCGGGCCGCCTACTCCTCGGGTGAAAATGGCTGTCTGGGAGGACGCGGGATTCGGGGCGGGAGGCGGCGACAGCCCGCGATGCCAGCTCCGAGGGGCCGCAACCGTCTTTCTCGCGCGGGTACGGGGATCGAAGACACGCGGGCCCCCAGCCGGGACTGCTGCTGCTCCCCCTTTCCCCGTTTTTTTTTTTTTTT
>SJYA01001943.1:1164208-1259157 GCA_006410615.1 Neotragus moschatus | reverse complement strand
TTTTTTTTTTTTTTTTTTTTTAAAAGGAAAATGGTTACGATGGGGATAGCAAACGTTAGACCAATAGAAAACGCGACCAAGGGAAGTTGCCTCCGATTCTTGGGAAATTAGCATAATTGGTTTTCCTCCCAGACTTTTCCTGGAGATTGAGGATATTGAATGTTGTGTTTGGGAGGGGAGTGTGTGTTTCTGACAAATAGGTGTTGTCTTTTTTTCCTCGCTGAGAAAGGCTTTGAGAAGGATCTATAATAGTTCAGGGGTGACACTGTCGAGCTGTGCTGCCAGATCTAAGCGACCTTCTTCAAAGAGGGAAATGCTGGAGGGTTTGGCCGCCTTTAGATTTGATAGATAGGCTACCAGCGTTCGAAAATGCGCTCATGTTTCTAAGGGTTTCTGGTAAAGGCTAGTGTTTATCGGCTTTTCTTTGCAAGTCAAAGTTTAACATCTGCTCTCCTTACGCTGTTTAGAGTAATCATTGAATTCCAGAAAATAAATTTCTATTTTCTTCCAGTGAGTGTCAAAGCCAGTGAGCTGTGTGATTGTGCAGAATGTTGAAGACAGATTGGGGAAGCTTTTTGAAGTTGTAGGGTCATTAAATTTCTTTGCTTATTGTTGGAGGCTGCTAATCAGTTACTTTGAAAAAGACGTTGATGGGGACCTGTGCCATATCTAGTGATTAAATTATTTAACAGTTTGCAGATGAGGTGACAGTAGTGAATAACTCAGTGGACTTTGTGCTTTTTATATACAAGTCAGTTATGCTGTTAGCGCATAATCTTTACCATTTTTGTGTTTAGACGCAACACATTACTGCACTCTAGAATTAATTTCTTGAGGATGAGATTCTCCTGGTGAGTTCCCATTTATTGGAACACAAAGATTCTGAGTTTTTTCTCTTATAATTTGGTACAGAAAGGACAGTTCTTGATATTGAAAATGAAGATTTTATGTTTTATGTTTAAATGTTGTGATATCAGAGTTGTTAGGCATGTTCTTGATAAATTCTGTATACTCTGGAGGAGATTTTTTCCCCAGAGTAACTGCGTCTATTAAGGCATTATGTTGGGTGTGATGTTTTATGTAATTCTCAAAATCCTGTTTAGGAAACATCCCCATTTTAGAGCTGAGAAGGCTGAGACTCACATGTTAAATCGCTTTTAACAGTTACAGAACAGCTAAGGAGGGAGCTGAACTTGAACCTAGGACTATCTGGTTGTAAAACGCTCCTTCAAAGAACTTTAGTATCAAAAGGGATGTAGCTTTAATGTGTAGCATTGCAAATACCCTTTGTTCTGGAGACCCTCCCCCCAAACACCACGCAGAAGACAGTTCCATTCTTACCTGAGTTAGATGTTGATGTTTTCCAAGGTTAGTAATCACTGAATTTCCACCTTCCAGTTTTTTACGGTTAGGAAAAATGAACACCACAGAATAACCAGCCTAATTCACTAGTTACTGGGAAAGCACTCCCAATAGAATTGTTTTTACTTTGAATAGGTGACATTTGTATATGCCTTAAGTTAAAAAAAAGCTCTGCGAGTGCAGAAGGGTAGGCCTTATTTTCTCACTGGACTTACTTTTCAAATTTCATCAGTTCTGTTTTCACTCTGCAGGTATTTTATGCTCCTGCAAGTGCAAGTTAACATACATGTATAGAGAGAATTCTCTTTTTCAGAACTTTATCATTGTTTTGAGAGTGCATAGAATTCTATTGCCTGATTGTATTGATTTGCTTAAAATCACTTCTTAGGGGCTGCTGCTGCTAAGTCGCTTCAGTCCTGTCCGACTCTGCGATCCCATAGATGGCAGCCCACCTGGCTCCCCCTGTCCCTGGGATTCTCCAGGCAAGAATGCTGGAGTGGGTTGCCGTTTCCTTCCCCAATACATGAAAGTGAAAAGTGAAAGGGAAGTCGCTCATTTGTGTTGACTCTTAGATCCCATGGACTGCAGCCTACCAGGCTCTGCTGTTCATAGAATTTTCCAGGCAAGAGTACTGGAGTAGGGTGCCATTGCTTTCTCTGTCTTAGGGGCTAGGTAGGTTTTTTCCTAATACTTTGTCGTAGTCTGAGCTGGCAAGGCAACAACACAGTTAGACTTGTGAGCTCTGGAGTTCAAGTTGCATTTGCATTGAATACTAGTGCCCTTTGCCAAGTTCATTATACCTCTCCTTTTCTTTCTTGGTCTATAAAATGGGCCAGTATTTATCTTCTAAGACTGTCCTGAAGAGGATGGACACATAAAATCCTTAGAGCTTAGTAAGTTTAATTTTTGATCTGTCATTATTATACATTCTCAAGTATACCTTTGGCTAATTAATGGAAGCCCAGTTTCTGGCTGGAGAGTATAAGATTTTGCCAAATTGCCCTTCAAAGAGAGCATACCAATTTATACAACCACTATCTTGCCCTGCTTTCTAACAGATGAGTGAAATATTAGAATGATTTAACATCATTGTAGAAACATGAGCTGTAATTTGACTTTGGTTTTTCCAAAATATCTTAAAGAAATTGCCATTTTTTGCTTTCCTGAATATGTTCCTAAATACTAGTCTGCCATTTCATATCAAATTTTTAAAATTACATTTTAGGATCAGTTTTTAAAAGTTGTTTGCTGCTTTAGAAAAAAATTGAGAAATTATGAAATTGGTAACCTATATTTCTGGTAAGCAGAAATGTAGGCTTTCTGCTAAGGTCTGTTGTAAGGGAGTTCCAAAATTTAGAATCTTGAGAACTTTTAATCAGCCTTTTTTTGTAGGGGTGGGGGGCAGGCTAAAGGTTTGGTATCAGTAAGGGAAAGAAATGCTGCAAAAGGTGAGGATGATCAAATTTTACTCTCATTTAGATATAAGCCAATAGTTGATCACTACTGTCCATCAGGCTTCCTTTAGTTATTAAGGTGATTTCCTGTTGCTGATTGTTTCCCAGATTAATTTTAGCACCACTCTGCTTTAGTTGCTCCCCATCCAATGCCAAGAAAGCATCTGTTTAGGAATCTCTGCCTGGACATAGCTGGGATATTTTAAGCGTGGAACTCTTAACCAGCAGCTGAAGTGCTGGCCGTGAGCAACTGACACCTGTTGAGACATGCTAGTTTCAATTTCTAAAATTTCCAAAATTTTTTACATGTATCAATTATGAGATCACTTGGTGTATTTCATTTCCATTTTCATTAAATACATATTTAGTATTTGACGGCAGCAGAGTCTTGTAGGAGCTAAATAGTAAGAGTTCTTTTAACTTATTTGGAACATGACTGTCTTCTGTAGTAAAACTTGGGGCTAATTGTGCGTCAGCGACTTTATTTCTAAGTCAGTGTTTTTAGTAACATTTCAAAGCCATATTAGATTTCTGCAAAATCCTGTGGATTATATTTATAATGCTATAGAGGCAGCCTGATTTTTATACTAATAGATTTTAAGGCTTAAAGTAGAAGTGCTACAACATAGGAGGCTCTTTTTGATTATGGGAAGCATATTTTAATTCACTAGGGTACAGGGTGCACTTGAGGTGCTATTTTTTTGGTTTTTGATGGGGGGAGGTTTAGTCCTTTTACTTTAGAGTGACCTGAATTCTTCTTTAGTTCTTTTCTTAACTCCACATGTGCAAGAAAAACTTCACAACTTTAGGCAGTTGGTGAAGCCTATTTTTTCTTTTGAAAAATTTTTCCTAGTGTGAATTAATGATCCCCTGAAAGCATCTGGTTCAGAGAATGAAAATTCCATCAAATTATTGACATCAAGATGACGCAAACCTGACCTTATTACTCTTGTACCACCACCCTCCCAAACATTTCTGACAGGTGTGAAATCTCTTGCCTGGAATATGTTTAGTATATATGTATTTTCTGTCCCGTACTGGAAAGAATGAGCACAGTTTTTAATTGAAAATACAGTAAGCAAAGTTCTTATTTAAAGTTAGGGTCCCTTTATGAAAGCATGAAAATTCAAATTGACTTAGTCAGGGTCTTTTTTTCTTAAGTTAATTCAAAAGGAAATTTTGCATTCCCAGTAGCCATTTATGAGATATGCGGCTTCTCTGTACCCTCACCAGCATGAACTGTTGCCGTTATTTTTTATTTTAGCTCTTACAAGAGGTGTGCAGTGATAGCTCATTGAGTCTTAATTTGCATTTTCTTAACTAGCAGTGCTGAGCATCTTGTTCTTAATTTGCCTTCAGTATATTCTCTTCCTTGAAATACCCCCCCTTTTCTAGTTGGATTTTTTTTTTTTTAACTCTTTAGTTTTGAGAGTTCTTTATTTATATTCTGGATCCAGGTCCTTTTCAGATATGTGGCTTGCACATATGTTTTCTCATTTTCTGTCTTGTCTTTGCATCCTCAGTGGGTTCCTTCATAATAGGTTCTTCCCCTTTATGGGACATGGTTTTGGTGTGATGTCTAAAAATTCTTACAAAGCTTCAGGTGTTAAAGGTGTTTTCTTGTGTTCCCCCCCCCCCCTTAAAATTTTACAGTTCTATGTTTAAGTCTGTAATTTGATTTGTAAATAGTGTGTGGGATCTGGGTTGAGGGATTTGTGTTTTTGTTATTGTTCGTTTTGCCTGTGGGGTGATATCCAGTCACTGAAGTATCATTCGTCAAAAAGACTAGTAGACTACCTCCCTCCTCTGAATTCTGCGTCTTTGTGAAAAGTCAGTTGGACTTAATTGTGTGGCTATATTACTATGTTCTCTACTCTGTTCCATTAATTTGTGTGTCTTTCTGGTCACACAGTAATTGAAATTATACCTGTGAAATAAGTCTTAAAATTGGGTAGAATGAGTTTTCACAGTTTTTGTTTTTCAAATTAGTTTTAGTTTTTCTAGGTCTTTTGCCTCTCCTTATGAATTTTAGAAAAATCTTGTCGGTAGCTTATTTTAAAAAGCCTCACTAGAATTTTGATAGGAGCATGAAAGGAATATTTATTGTGTTGTCCAGTAACAGCTCAGACTATTTGTCTTAGAAAGTGAAAACTTACGTTCACCAAAAGTCTGTATACGCAAGTATTTATAGCAGCTTTATTTGAAATAGTCAAAAAACTTAGAAACAACCGGATGTCCTTCAATAGGTAAAATGGCTAAGCAAATTGTGGTACCATTCCCATCCCAGGGAATGCTGCTCAGTGTCCAAAGGAAACAAACTATTAATACATGCACCAAACACCTTGATAGACTTTTTAACATGATGCTGAATCCAAAAAGCTATTCCAAAGTCAGATAATGTGTGATTCCATTTATGTAACATTCTCCAAATGATAAAGTTTAAAGAAAATTTGGTGTTTGGCCAGAACTTAGGAATGGTAGGGAGCAAGGGATAAGTCTGAAGTACAGTTTTAAAATTTTACTTACTTTTCATGCTTTCTGTAGAGGTATGACTTGCCCTTTTCCATTTACGGACATTTTAGAAAAAAAATAGAAATTCATTTGGTGAAAGATTTTAAAAAATGTGTGGAAAAGAAAGATTACATGATATAAGGGAAATGACCATTTGACACAGTTCGTGTGTTCTCTAAGCTAGAGTATTTCAAGCTGTTTTTTTGCCGTAGGTATTTATACATTAGATTACTAAAAGGAAAATAACATACTTGTATTTCTACTAAGAATATTTTAGTCATGATGAATTGTATACTGTATCATTGTTCTCGGTTTAGTATTTAAATTATAAGAGGGCAAGTGCTTTCCAGATTCCTGAGTTGAGAAAACTTAGATAATGCTTCTTTTTAAGGCTCAGCTTTTCTAAACTACTCACTTGTAAAACGGGGCCAACCCACTTACTTATCAACTTGGTGAAATGTAAACTGCTTGACATGAGGTAGCAATTATTGTATAATGCATTTGGCTGAGAATCTCATTTTTAAATGGGGTTCTAAAATGGAAATTTCCTCATTGATTAATATCTGTGCTTGAGTTTTTTTCCTGGACATTTTTTTCTTATCATGAGGAATAAATTTTCTAACTTTTGGCCAAAAGCAAACTTAATTCTTACTTTCACAGTTAGTAATCTGGATTGGAATAGAATTGACACTGGATGGAACTTCAAAAAGAGTAGGTTTTCTGATGACAATTTTTACTTAAAGTGAAAAAACATACTAGCACTCTTACTGTAAGATGACAGTGTGGCGTGAAAGTGATCTGACCTTTGGCCCCTTTTNTATTTAAATTATAAGAGGGCAAGTGCTTTCCAGATTCCTGAGTTGAGAAAACTTAGATAATGCTTCTTTTTAAGGCTCAGCTTTTCTAAACTACTCACTTGTAAAACGGGGCCAACCCACTTACTTATCAACTTGGTGAAATGTAAACTGCTTGACATGAGGTAGCAATTATTGTATAATGCATTTGGCTGAGAATCTCATTTTTAAATGGGGTTCTAAAATGGAAATTTCCTCATTGATTAATATCTGTGCTTGAGTTTTTTTCCTGGACATTTTTTTCTTATCATGAGGAATAAATTTTCTAACTTTTGGCCAAAAGCAAACTTAATTCTTACTTTCACAGTTAGTAATCTGGATTGGAATAGAATTGACACTGGATGGAACTTCAAAAAGAGTAGGTTTTCTGATGACAATTTTTACTTAAAGTGAAAAAACATACTAGCACTCTTACTGTAAGATGACAGTGTGGCGTGAAAGTGATCTGACCTTTGGCCCCTTTTCACTTTAGTATGGGGGGAGCAGTCTTTTTCTTACTGTTGTCAAAATTAAACAATAGGTTTTTTTTTTTTTAATTTATACTCTACTTCACTTGAGCCTTTCATACATAGTTCTCAGATTTAAGAGGAAATTTTTCAGATTTTTTGTGAAAGTCGCTCAGTCGTGTCCAGCACTTTGAGACTCCATTATACAGTCTGTGGAATTCTCCAGGCCAGAATACTAGAGTGGGTATCCTTTCCCTTCTCCAGGGGATCTTCCCAACCCAGAGATTGAACCCGAGTCTCCCTCATTGCAGTCGGATTCTTTACCAGCTGAGCCACAAGGGAAGCCCAAGAACACTGGAGTGGGTAGCCTATCCCTTCTCCAACAGATCTTCCCGACCCTGGAGTCAAACCGGGGTCTCCTGGCTGGTGGATTCCTTCCCAACTGAGCTATCAGGGAAGCCTGATTTCTTGTACATCTTGATAATTCAGTTCTCATGTGGCATTTGTATTCATTTTTCTTCCCCCTCAGGTTTCCTCCTGTTTCATAGTCAACCAGAACAATGTTCTACGCACATTTTGTCCTCAGTAAAAGAGGGCCGCTGGCCAAAATTTGGCTTGCGGCCCACTGGGATAAGAAGCTAACCAAAGCCCATGTGTTTGAGTGTAATTTAGAGAGCAGTGTGGAGAGTATCATCTCACCAAAGGTATGTTTGATGTTGATATTTTTATTCACTTTGTTGATTGTTCACTGATGTGTGAAGTAGAATTCTATAAAAATGATTTACACATATATACGGAATTTAGAAAGATGGTAATGATAACCCTGTATGCAAGACAGCAAAAGAGACACAAATGTAAAGAACAGACTTTTGGACTCTGTGGGAGAGGGAGAGAGTGGGATGGTTTGGGAGGCATTGAAACATGTATACTATCATGTAAGAATGAAAAGCTAGTCTAGGTTCAATACAGGATGCTTGGGGCTGGTGCACTGGGATGACCCAGAGAGATGATATGAGGAGGGTGGTGGGAGGGGGCTCAGGGTTGGGAATTCATGCACACCTGTGGCGGATTCATGTCAATGTAGGGCAAAACCAATACAGTATTGTAAAGTAAAAAAATAAAATAAAAATTAAAAAGATTTATTAGGCAGGCATCTGTATATATTGGGGGTAAAGAAAATCCATAGATTAGCCAGAGTTTTAATTTGATACTCTCTTCTCTAAAAATTCTATTGTGAGTACAAAGATAATTTTCATTTACCTTTTTTAATGACATAAGCATGGTCTGCTGCTGCTGCTAAGTCGCTTCCGACTCTCTGTGACCCCATAGACAGCAGCCCACCAGGCTCTGCCATCCCTGGGATGCTAGCAGTACCCAGATATTTTATATTTGACTTTCTAGATGTTTTTGTACTAAATATGTGTATAGGTGTTTTTGATTGAGGAATTTATAGAATTTACATAAAGTTTTCAAATAAGGACCCATCATTTGGAAAATGTTACAGGGGCCAGATCTAACTCCTTTATCCATATGGTGAACAGTGTCCAGAACACTTGCTCCACCTCAGCTTCACAGGCCTGCTTGCTATTTCTCGAAGATACCAACCTTTTTCCCATCATAGAACTTTTGTACTTGGCCATACACTTTCCCTAAATATTTAATTACTGTGTGCCACTAGAATGGAAGGCTTGGGAATGTCCTAACCTTATCTGCCTTGTTTGCTGCTCTGTTTCTAGAGATTTTCTTGATATCCTCTGAAACTTCTGAAGCAGTGGTTTCCACCCTTGGATTTCACAAATAGTATGACTTAATACATGTTTTTTGTGTTGCCAAAGAAGGACCATTAAAACACACAGACACAAAGCTACTAACATTATTAGCATTTCATTGAGGAACAAACAGGTTGATTTTAAAAATGTATGAAGGGCTAATCTCAAAATAAAGGTTTAGTCCTTGAATGTAATTTTTTTACGTATATTACGTCTGTGTTTTAAAGGTCCTTTCCTGTATGTTGTATTTTTACATATGCATATACACATAAATCTACCAGTTTTCCTGTTTTTAAAGATTCCAGATCTCTGGATCAGCATTGGGAGCTACTGTTACAATTGACAGTTAAATGAGAATAGTTCTTCATTGCTGAAAGAGCAAGAGGATCCAGGAATAAAGCTGGGATGTAGCAGAGACTTGTTCAGAAAAGTTATGTGGAAAATGTTTTATAGGGGAGAAGTGAAAGTTTGATTTGGAATTAGGGTACATTATAAAGTTTCTGTGGAACTTCAGCCAGTTTTAGAGTTATTAATGTAGAATTTATTGGTGTTAAAGATGTTTTATTATTTCTAAGACAATACTAATTAGAAAACTTTCTGCGAATGGGAAAATAAGTGACCTTTAGTTCTACCACCTAGAGAAACCTTTAGTATTTTGGTATGCCTTCTAGACTTTCATGGGTGCATGTGTTATACATGTAATTTTCTCCCTTTTAATGAATGTATACAAAAACTGCATTGTATGCTATGTAACAAGACTGCATCGGGAAAAGCTCTATTCATAACTCTGCCATCGTTTAGCAGTTGTGTTGTACAGTGTCATAGTGTCTTATGCACAGAACTTAAAATACAGAGAAAAACCCAGAAACACACTTGACTGTAATTAAAGTGAGGTCATTTGTGTTTTCACAAATTCACTGTGGAAACACTCGAGTGTATGATTTGGGGGTGGGGGGGTGCTGTTGCAGACACTTCTGGGAATGTTTTGATAAATGGCATGTGTGCTGCACTGACTTTATAATATTCAAGGAAGCTTTGAATTCCAAAACACATTTGACCCCTAGGACTTTCAGATAAAGGATAATGGACTTGTAATTTATAGTTGTGATTGTGCATGATTTATTTTACCAGCTGCATTTTTTGAAAGGAGGGAGCTAATCTGTAGTTTTTCCCAAATTTTCTGAATTGCTCTGGTTTTTTAATGCAGCCATTAAAAATTACAATAATACTATAGACAGAGCTTTTCCTGGATAAAGGCTCATTATAAAACAATATGCAGTTTTATGTACACATACACACACAAAAAGGAAAATTGTGTGTATGCACATGTAAAAGCCTAGAAGGCATGTTAAAATATTACTAAAGTTTACTCTAAGTGGTATGATTACAAGTTTTTATTTTGTTCTTTAAAAAACAACCATTTGGTAACTGTTATTTGTAAAATCTTTTGTTCTGTGTCTTTCTTTAATGTTGATGTTTTAGGAATATGATTGTTGGAGCAGGTGATATACTTAATTTAAGATATCTGATGCATTAACAATGTATTCTGTGGGGAAGTTGTACCAGTGTGCACTGCTGGTCAAATTGAGAAATGTTTTCTTTTTATAGGTATGCTTACTGGATTAAGTAAATGGAGAAAGGAGAAGTTGCACTCTTTTCTGGGAATGGATATGTGTGGCTAATCTTTAACAGAATCCATAAGCATATACTGAAGCTGATTTGGCTTTTAAAAAAACACATTTTTTCATAATATGTGCAGAGTACTTTGTACGCCATTAGGGACACTTATAACTTTAAAATCATTTCTAAGTCTGTTTTTCTTAGATTTTGGTTTATTGTGATCGAATGTATCACAGTCAATACCTCCACCAGGTGAAATGACCTAAAAATTTCTAATGTTTGCTCTGGTTGTACAGTTCTTGTGGGGAAATGTTGATTTAGTCGTTTAGAACAAGTGTCAGACATGATACGCTCAGAACTCCATGCCTTTCCCCACTCTGGTTGGAACGGTCCTTCTTAGCCCCTGTAGAGCTGTCCTTGGATGTATGTAGCCTGTGTTCGTGATCATACCTACATGCTTAATAATGAGCAAGCTCAGCAGCAAAAATTCCACACCTCGTTTTACCTCCTTCTAGACTAATTATGAACCAAACTAATCTAGAAAGAAAGAAAGCCTTTGCCAAAACACTACATTTTTTTAAACTATTATCTTCATTTTTAAGTAATTTACTTTGAGGTGATATTGATTTATAAAGATTTTGTATTTCTACTTTTGTATCCCGTGCACCGAGCTCACCACCTAAAGTTTTGTTGCCATCCACTCCCGTACGGCTGATCCCTCTGCCCCTTTGCCTCTCCCCCATCCCCTTCTTCTGAGGTAACCACTACTCTGTTTTCTGTACACCACTTTCTAAAAGTTGCTAATTCTGGACAAGATAATGGCATACCATGGTTGAGTTTTTTGCCTCCTTTTTTCTCTNAATTACAATAATACTATAGACAGAGCTTTTCCTGGATAAAGGCTCATTATAAAACAATATGCAGTTTTATGTACACATACACACACAAAAAGGAAAATTGTGTGTATGCACATGTAAAAGCCTAGAAGGCATGTTAAAATATTACTAAAGTTTACTCTAAGTGGTATGATTACAAGTTTTTATTTTGTTCTTTAAAAAACAACCATTTGGTAACTGTTATTTGTAAAATCTTTTGTTCTGTGTCTTTCTTTAATGTTGATGTTTTAGGAATATGATTGTTGGAGCAGGTGATATACTTAATTTAAGATATCTGATGCATTAACAATGTATTCTGTGGGGAAGTTGTACCAGTGTGCACTGCTGGTCAAATTGAGAAATGTTTTCTTTTTATAGGTATGCTTACTGGATTAAGTAAATGGAGAAAGGAGAAGTTGCACTCTTTTCTGGGAATGGATATGTGTGGCTAATCTTTAACAGAATCCATAAGCATATACTGAAGCTGATTTGGCTTTTAAAAAAACACATTTTTTCATAATATGTGCAGAGTACTTTGTACGCCATTAGGGACACTTATAACTTTAAAATCATTTCTAAGTCTGTTTTTCTTAGATTTTGGTTTATTGTGATCGAATGTATCACAGTCAATACCTCCACCAGGTGAAATGACCTAAAAATTTCTAATGTTTGCTCTGGTTGTACAGTTCTTGTGGGGAAATGTTGATTTAGTCGTTTAGAACAAGTGTCAGACATGATACGCTCAGAACTCCATGCCTTTCCCCACTCTGGTTGGAACGGTCCTTCTTAGCCCCTGTAGAGCTGTCCTTGGATGTATGTAGCCTGTGTTCGTGATCATACCTACATGCTTAATAATGAGCAAGCTCAGCAGCAAAAATTCCACACCTCGTTTTACCTCCTTCTAGACTAATTATGAACCAAACTAATCTAGAAAGAAAGAAAGCCTTTGCCAAAACACTACATTTTTTTAAACTATTATCTTCATTTTTAAGTAATTTACTTTGAGGTGATATTGATTTATAAAGATTTTGTATTTCTACTTTTGTATCCCGTGCACCGAGCTCACCACCTAAAGTTTTGTTGCCATCCACTCCCGTACGGCTGATCCCTCTGCCCCTTTGCCTCTCCCCCATCCCCTTCTTCTGAGGTAACCACTACTCTGTTTTCTGTACACCACTTTCTAAAAGTTGCTAATTCTGGACAAGATAATGGCATACCATGGTTGAGTTTTTTGCCTCCTTTTTTCTCTGTGAAGGATTAAGTGTAGTCATTATTAATTTCACATTTCCTAAGGCAAACCATAAAGGGAGAGTCTCATTTTTCAGTTAAGAGCAGTGTTTTAATTGGGTGAGAGATTCATCATCGGATGTGTCGTAGATTTACTCAGAAATTTATTACAGTTTTAAATAAGAATTTACAACTCTAAACTTCATAAGAATCCCTTATGATTATACAGTGAAAGTGAGAAATAGATTTAAGGGACTGGATCTGATTGAGTGCCTGATGAACTATGGACGGAGGTTCATGACATTGTTCAGGAGACAAGGATCAAGACCATCCCCATGGAAAAGAAGTCCAAAAAAGAAAAATGGCTGTCTTTTAACAGTAGACGTTCAGTTTGTTAGTGGAGTCCATCCGTTCAGTTCAGTCGCTCAGTCGTGTCCGACTCTTTGCGACCCCAAGAATTGCAGCACGGCAGGCCTCCCTGTCTATCACCAACTCCCGGAGTTTACTCAAACTCATGTCTATCGAGTCGGTGATGCCATCCAGCCATCTCATCTTCTGTCGTCCCCTTGTCCTCCTGCCCCCAATCCCTCCCAACATCAGTCTTTTCCAATGAGTCGACTCTTTGCATGAGGTAGCCAAAGTACTGGAGTTGCAGCTTTAGCATCATTCCTTCCAAAGAACACCCAGGATTGGTCTCCTTTAGAATGGACTGGTTGGATCTCCTTGCAGTCCAAGGGACTCTCAAGAGTTTTCTCCAACACCACAGTTCAAAAGCATCAATTCTTCAGCACTCAGTTTTCTTCACAGTCCAACTCTCACATCCATATGTGACCACTGGAAAAACAATAGCCTTGACTAGATGGATCTTTGTTGGCAAAGTAATGTCTCTGCTTTTGAATATGCTATCTAGGTTGGTCATAACTGTCCTTCCAAGGAGTAAGCATCTTTTAATTTCATGGCTGCAATCACCATCTGCAGTGATTTTGGAGCCCCCCAATAAAGTCTGACACTGTTTCAACTGTTTCCCCATCTAGTTCCTATGAAGTGATAGGACCCCAGTCTAGACCCCCTCCCCCCCATAAATACTGGTCAAGATCCACCTTGATAAAATACAGGCTGAGGAGTGTGATATCTTGTTAAAAAAAAAAATAAGTACTGTTACCCTTTATTGGTTAGTATGCTTTCCAGTCAGGTAATAAAAACTACAAGCGGCTTAGACAGGAAATTAGCGGTTTTGTTTAACTAGAAGTTTTAGAAGTAGGAAGATCTAGGATTGGTTCAGCAGTTCAAACATGTCATCCGAGGACTCACCTAGACTCGCCTTTCTTAGTTTGTTGGCTTCTTGTCCTTGTCTTCATGCTTATGCCCTGTGGTTACAGGGCTACTGCAAGCAGCTATAAGCTCCACCTACTCAAAGTGCAGGAGGGGGGAAGGAAGAGAGTGTTCAGTTTTTTGGTGGAGATTTTTGTTTTGCTTTTTTAATTGGGAAAATCTCAGAATTCTCTGACCTACTTAATACTCCTTGTTAGTTGAACTAGGTTATATGCCCACTCAGAAACAAGCATCAGCAGAGATGAACGAGACCATCATCTTTCAAGTCTGGGGATGTTCACTTCCCACATAAAATCAGAGTTCAGTTAACTGACAGGGAGCAGTGACTCTGGATTGGCATCCAAAAGTGTCACATACTTAATGTGCTAATGATAACACTTCATGGGTTGCCTTAATACTTGCTTAATATGTGCATTCACATCCATGTTCATTCATGGATTTCTGTCAGTCTGTTCTTTGGGTATACTCAGGAAATTTACAGGTGAGAAAAAATATACATGATTATGCTGCTGCTGCTAAGTCACTCCAGGCGTGTCCGACTCTGTATGGACCCCATAGACGGCAGCCCACCAGGCTCCCCCGTCCCTGGGATTCCCCTGGCAAGAACACTGGAGTGGGTTGCCATTTCCTTCTCCAGTGCATGAAAGTGAAACGTGAAAGTGAAGTCGCTCAGTTGTGATTATGAGGTAACTTCAAATAAATGGTTAAAAGTATGAAGAGATATAAACTGCCTATAAATTGCACAACATACAGGCTTTGAAATTTTCTCTAAAACTAGCACATTACTATATAAATTAATGTTAATTCGCAGGTGAAGATGGCACTCCGAACGTCAGGACATCTCTTACTGGGAGTAGTTCGAATCTATCACAGAAAAGCCAAATACCTCCTGGCAGATTGTAATGAGGCATTCATTAAGATAAAGATGGCTTTTCGGCCAGGTATTGTTGACTTTTTTGTTTTAACTTTGAAGTTTATTGTGTTCAGGGTGAGAAACTGCTAAGCATGTATTTCTGGATGGGCATAGTTGCAATACAAGGAGCCCTTCAAAAATGGGCAGAGCTTGGAGAGGCGGTGT
Source organism: Neotragus moschatus (assembly GCA_006410615.1). NCBI lineage: Eukaryota > Metazoa > Chordata > Mammalia > Artiodactyla > Bovidae > Neotragus > Neotragus moschatus. Next base: position 1,244,629 of record SJYA01001943.1, on the reverse strand, counting down.
TTCAAGGGAGATAGCCCATTTCAGTTTTGTTCTGTGGATGGAATTATGGCAGACCTTTTTTGTTATTCCTTTGGAGCTACCCTTTTAGCTCCTTTTTCAGCAGTCATCAGAGGTTGAAGTGTTGAAAGCTCATTGTTCTATGTTTTTGAAAATACAGCTCAGAAGGAAAATCTTAAAATTTTAATGTAGTCTTAAAATCCAATTCACTTTTAACTGAAGTTGTTAAAACTTTATTAAATGTTCTCTGTATTTCTTTGTTGTTTTGTTTTAGGTAATAGTTGATTTCTAAAACTGAACCCTTGGAACCAAACTTCCATCTGCATAGATAATTACAATTGTAAAAATTTTTTTTTAAGTATTGATGAAATTTTATTCTGATTAAAATAATCTCAGTGTGTAGAAGAGCTGCTTTATACTAGGAGAGCTGCTTTATACTGTTAATTTCTACTGATGTATTCTATTTCAAATTATTGTAACATGAATAGTGAAATCTTTGAGATTATAAGATTTGATTAAAAGTAAAATGCTTAGGCAGAGGACATGATACTTGATTGTTTTCTACTTTGTGGCTATTAAGCGTATTTTGCTAAAATAACATTTTGTTTCTTTTTATCTTAAATCAATGTATGTTTATTACAGACCACTTTAAAAATATAGGGGAAAATGTAAAAATAAAAAATAATTTAATCCCACTTTTCTAAAATAATTCCTCTTAACATTTGGGATACCCTCTTGAAGTCATTCCTTTTCCTCATAAATTTCATGCTTATATGGAAAGCTATTACTAATACTTATTTGTTGCTATGTCCTTTTGTTAAAGATTTCTCAGTTTAATTCCTAATTAGTGCTTTGACCTTTTTTTTGTGATTCAAGTAGTGTGAATTATGATTATAGAAAAACCTAAAGTACTTGTGCTTCAGTGGTACTGAAGCAACCCTCCTGGTATCTAACCTTAGGAAATTAAACTGACATTTTACCTTCCTTGACCCCTTGATAATCTTTGGTATAGCCAGGGCTTGAAGCTTACTGTTACTTTTCCAGGTGTTGTTGACCTGCCTGAGGAAAATCGAGAAGCTGCGTACAATGCCATTACTTTACCTGAAGAATTTCATGATTTTGATCAGCCACTGCCTGACTTAGAGTATGTCTCTCTCTTTCTTTTTTTTTAATTATTGATTTGGTGTACCAAAAAACATTACTGGCTTACAAATACATAGTTTTCTTGGGATGTTTTGACATTGAGTTAGCATATAGCCAAAATACATGTGCTATATTTATGATAGTATATAAATATGAAACATATAACTGAGAAGTGTTTGTTCTGTAAGAAAACCATGTAAACGACATCAGCTTTAACACTGCTAAGGAGAATTTGGTTTGCTTAGGCCATTATGTAAATTGAACAGCTGTCTAGCTATTTGCTTTACATGATGATATCAATAAACTTGAACTGTAGCTTCATGATTTTTTCCCAGAGGTTAAAGTCTTCTAGCATTTTATCTTCTTGACCAACCTATACCCAGCCACAAGTTTTTTTCTTTTCTTTTTTTAATAAACATTTGAGATAACTTTATACAAAGAGCGAGTGAAGGTCATTGTCACAACGCACATTTGAGAACAGAAAGTTGTACAGAGATGGCCATTGTAACAGCACGCTTTGCTGGGTTGTCTGCCTCTTCTCAAGGCTTCAGAAGCCAGCTCTCATGACCGTGACAGGGAATGCGACTGTGACCAAGTGATTAAGTAGCACAGTTAACCAAGAAGCCCTCTACATCAGGCCCCATTTATGGTTTAACAATTTTTTTTTTTTTTTTTTGCTTTTTAAAAAAATCTGTAGCTTAAATGTAAATTTCTTACTTTGAATTTATTGTGTTAATTAGTGCTCGGCACTATTTGACTGCTTTACTTTTTCTCTTTATACTTTGGTTTTTTTGTTGTTGTTGTTTCTTTTTTTTTATTTTTATTTTTATGGTGGAATTTGTCCTTTTAAACACAGCTAAAAAGTAAGGGTGATTAGTATTATGAACTCCAGGTACTGATCATCCAGTTTCTTTCACTATCAATACATTGCCAGTTTTTATATAATGAATGCAGTTGACCCTTAACACCAATTTCACCTGCAAGGATCGGCTTATGTGCAGGTGTTTTTTTTCCCCACTAAATGCATGCTGCACTATCACCCAATCTGAGGTTGGTTCATATTAAACAGAGTTCCACAAAAGGCAGTTAATGTCAGTGTTCACAAAGCCTATAAATTGCAGGGCCCTGATGAAAACCCATGGTTCTCTAACCCAGGCATCTCTAAGTTCTTCCTCTCTGTATACAATGTTGCTTTATATAGTGATTTCAGCCTACTATATTTTTCTCACTGGTCATTACCATTTTTAAAATTTAATTACAAATGAAATTCGCTTCTAAATCATTTAAATTCTTGGATTGTATTTATTTAATGTCAAATATTTAGGCTCCATAGGTTGTGTGTTTGTTTTTTCTCCGCCCTTACAGAATAGAATTTGAGATATGTTTTCCCTTATAAAACAATACAATGAGAATTGAGACTAACGTGTTTTTGGAATTCTTTTGTAGTGACATCGATGTGGCCCAGCAGTTCAGCCTGAACCAGAGTAGAGTGGAAGAGATAACCATGAGAGAAGAAGTTGGAAACATCAGTATTCTGCAAGAAAATGATTTTGGTAATAGAGAAGGAAATCATTAGCCACTAGCTGTAATGTTAAAGTTATGTCACTAAACATATTTAGGATAACCTAAATTTGGATCTTATTTGAATTTTCTGATCATGCCCCAGAATCGGTTTATGCAGTGTAGATGCTGAAGATTTAAAGTTTAAACCAGATGTTTCAATATTCAAAGATACATAAGAGTTTATTAGGCAAATATGGCATTATAATTAAATCATAAGGCATTTTCTTTTGTGTCAGCAGTATTTCTAACTTTTTTCAATGAATGACTGACTAAAATTTCTTTAGGTGACTTTGGAATGGATGATCGTGAGATAATGAGAGAAGGCAGTGCTTTCGAGGATGATGACATGTTAGCAAGCACTGGTGCTTCTAATCTCCTATTAGAGCCTGAGCAGAGCACCAGCAATCTTAATGAGAAAATTAACCATTTAGAATATGAAGACCAATATAAGGATGACAATTTTGGAGAAGGAAATGATGGTGGTATATTAGGTAAGTCACTACAAGGTGATAAATTCTTTTATTTAGTTGCTTTGGAGTAGCTGCTAATTCTCAGTCTTGAGCACCTCTCTAGGTATATATGTGTAAATTGTGACCAGTTGGTTCAGTTGAAGTTTTCTATAAGCCTGTAACCTTAAAATGTTAGCAATACCTAATTTTGTTTATAAGTGCTTGTCTTGGAATTTTAAGTTTTACTGATTCTTCAGGCTTCTCTATTTGTGTCTGTGAGTATAAGTTTTAAAATTAAGAAGACTTTTTTCCCACGTGTGGAAGTATTTAATACTTCCGTATACTACCATGATGAGAACAGATGCATATTGAATACAGATTTAAATTTTTAAAATTTAATCCATTTTGACATAATTTTATTTTCTCAGTGATTGGCTATTGATCTTTCAGCATTTCTTTGCTAAACTGCAGCTGAGTTACATTCCCTGTTTCAGATGACAAGCTGATTAGTAACAATGATGGCGGTATCTTCGACGACCCCCCTGCCCTGTCTGAGGCGGGGGTGATGTTGCCAGAGCAGCCTGCGCATGATGATATGGATGAGGATGATAACGTGTCAAGTAAGCATTTCACGCTCAGTGATCGCATGTGACTGTACGGCATCCAAAACATATTTCATGTAGAAGACCAAAAACTAAACATTTCAGCCTTTAGTGAACTGTGAATCTTAAAAAGTGCTTATGGTTGAGTCTCTCATGTGTTTAACCCTGTGCTCCTCCCTGTGTTTTGGCCAGTAGGTCAACTGGAAAGACCTTATAATTAGAAAAATGTTTCCTCTTTGGTACCAGTGGGTTTCTTTCAGTTACTCAGAGGGGTTTTTTCCCTGCCATTTGTTGGATGTATAGTAAATTCCAAGCCTTTTGTGACCAACTTTCTGCTTTTATAGTGGGTGGGCCTGATAGTCCTGATTCAGTGGATCCTGTCGAACCAATGCCAACTATGACTGATCAGACAACGCTTGTTCCAAATGAGGAAGAAGCCTTTGCTTTGGAACCTATTGATATCACTGGTGAGCAAACACACTTTCCAGTAATCTCATTTTAAATAACTTTTCTCCTTTGTCCAACATCTATCGTAGAATCTTTAATCAATGACAATTTTAGTATCTTACGGAATGTTTTTACAAGTTGCTGTGAAATAACTTTCCAAAGGATGAAACGGGCTTCCTGCAAATACGTATCTCAGTCTTTGGGGGTTACAAAAATGCAAACAGGTCACATGTATAACAGTTTAAAAACACTGCAGGGCATTTTTCAGTAAACTAACAAGATTGACTAAATCAGTTATAGTGCTTAAATAAGAAGCATAGCAAAGTATAATTGGAGGTGCCTCTTCTGAGTAGAAGAGGCAGTATGTAATTTGGATGTTAAACTTAAAATTTTCTAAATGGTTTTTGGGTACAGTGGGATGGAGTAAGTTATTTACAGTGTGACTCAAGATATTGTTATTACTTCTAAGTTAAAACAAGATTAACTTTTCGAGATTTTTCTGCTTAGAATCTGATCACCAAAATTGGTCCATGGCTTCTGGTTTAAAAAGAGTACTTTCTGGGTAACGAACTCGATTTAGGAACTGAAAATATAAAAATGAACAAGTCTTTCCTCACGGAACTTCAGTAGTAGGGTAACCTGGGTAATTAAGTAAGTTATGTACTATATTATTGACAGATATCACAGAGATCTATAAAAGGACAAATACTGCATTGTTTTAAGACAGCTGAGTTTAGCCAGCTGATACTAGAACTTGGAACTTTTAATTTCAAGGAAGGGAACTCAGTAGCTGGAGGACAGGGGCTGGACAGAGGCTGTCACTGTGTAACACCTTGAATTTTGAACCATGTGCATATTTTATCTTTAAAACCAATAGAATTATATAACGTATAACAGAATGAAATCTTGAGGAATTTATTTAATACCATGAGCCTTTCTGCATCTTAAGAAACTTGAGATAATATTACCTGCTTTGTAAGTATTTAGTAAGGATTAGAAATGAAAACACAAAAAGTGTACAAGATGGAATTTCAGGTTCATTTAACTGGGTTTGGGCTTGTTTCACTTCATCAAGCTGCTTATGCAGCTGCCATATATGAATTGTAACTTTTCTAATAAAAGTCATAGTAATTGCAACCATCTATGGAGTCCTCAATCTATGCCAGACACTATACTAATTATTTTACAATCCCTTGTAAATGGTTGGCCATATTTCAGATGAGAAAATAAAGAGGTTAGCAAAGTAAAGTTAATTTTTTTTAATGGTCACTTACCTAATTGGCAAAACCTAGCGCTTGGGTCTAACTCTGAATGAGATGTGATATGTTTCGTGTTTACAGTATAAAACTACATGGGCAAAAATGAGTTGGTTCTTAGAATTTTTTTTTTTTTTTTGCCGATTTTGTGCTAAAAGTCTATACATATTCAGCAAATTTATATTGAATATTTATCATATGTCAGCTTCTATATGGTGCTTGGGAAACATCAGTTAAAATAGATTGTGTACTCATGAAAGTTTAACATTTCTTCTAGGCATGTAGAAAGGCAGAAATACAATGAGACCAAAGTTGTACAGTTCTTGCTGGCCTCTCAGAAAGATGACCTTATTTTCTTTTATCATGCCAGTCAAAGAAACAAAAGCCAAGAGGAAGAGGAAGCTCATTGTTGACAGTGTCAAAGAGTTGGATAGCAAGACAATTAGAGCCCAGCTTAGTGATTATTCTGATATTGTTACTACTTTGGATCTGGCACCACCCACCAAGAAATTGATGATGTGGAAAGAGACAGGAGGAGTGGAAAAACTCTTCTCTTTACCTGCTCAGCCTTTATGGAATAACAGACTACTGAAGGTAATAGCGTTTGCAGGATTTTTTTTTAATTTCATACAGATTTTGATCATTTTTAAAAATAAACTTTAAAACCTTTTCTTTAAATCGCTTTTGATCAGGTATTGTTCAGCCAGCAATATGGCATCTTCTGTTTTCTCCCTTAAACCACAGTATACTCAACATAAACCTGATCTGAAAAATTATGATAAGTAACACCTACATTTCTAAAAGATGTGGAATGAATTTTCACTATTCTAAAAAGCCACTGGTGTTTTTAGTAATAGTTCTCTCTCCTCAACTTCCTGTGATAAATTATTAGTTCTGTTGCCTTAGCGTGTACCGTCGTTCAAATCTATAGATGGTGCTTTCTGGCTAAAACATGGCTTGGTTCGACTTTACCCACAATACAGATTTCTGGCTTTATGAGAATTTCTTTTCATTTATAAGCTCTTTTCTAGAGTTGAAATATTCTTAGAACTGATTTTTTTTTTTTTTTTTTTTTTTAATAATCTAAAGTCTCTAAAGCAGCAAACTTTGTTAAAACTGCTGTGTTTTTTTTTCGGACGCACAATCATAATCATTTGGAAGAACGTTCTTAAGTTTTTGTTTGTTTTTTGTTTTGACTTAGTGGATTCATTGTCAGTAATTTTTCCTGAGGAGATAATTTAAAATATGGGGAAAAAAACTACTCCATGAAGATGTTAAATAATTATTATCTACAGTTAAATTTTTCTAAAGAACTTTAAAATATTAAATCTTTCAAGCGTGGCATATATATGCACACCCATATATATCTCCACTCAGTGGAATATTCAGAGATTTAAAATACTAGAAATAATAGTTAATAAAATTACCATATCATTAAGTGAAAAGGGTACCATGTAAAGCTATTGGGTATGATTTCAGTTAGATTGAGTTTTAAGTGTATAAATGTTAAACTGCAGGTCAATAAATTTAAAACTAAATCTCCAAGTTAGACAATGGACAAAAAAATTTCATCCTCAAATTTTCTAAAATTCCTGCAATGAAGATCTTACAGGACTTCAGATTATAGAATGGAGTGTGAATATGGTATAACATTAAGTAGAAATCGTGCTCAATTTTATGTATATATACACCCACTATTAAAACATTGTAATGTTAGTGGTAGGTTTTCATTTCTTGTGATTTGTAGTAGAGATAATTGATTTTTTAATTTTTTATAGCTCTTTACACGCTGTCTTACACCACTAGTACCAGAAGATCTTCGAAAAAGGAGGAAAGGAGGAGAGGCTGATAATCTGGATGAATTCCTCAAAGAATTTGAAAATCCAGAGGTTCCCAGAGAGGACCAACAGCAGCAACATCAGCAGCGTGATGTTATCGGTCTGTTTTATTAGGATAGTTCCCTCATAAAGTTTAAGTGAACATTTGGCTTAAATTTTACCTATATATTGCCAAAGTGAAAGAAATCAGAAACGAAGAAGTGTACTCAAATTTTGAACAGGGAAATACATGCTTTATATTCTCTGATTGAATAGAGGTTTAGGACTTGGCTGAGTGCTAGTCTGCTAAAGGATTGTCCTGCCTTGGACTGGAAGTGGCATCTGTCCTTCTAAAGCTCCCTCCTACTTTTAAGTGTATTGTTATTTATAAATTGAGTAATTTTTGTGGAGATAAAATTTTATTCTGTCTTCCTTACTAGAGAAAGTACCTGTGTTGTAGCATATTAATATTAAATGGTTCTAAAATATTGTTAAGGACTGTATGACCTAAGTCTTCTCTTCATATGACCAATTGTAGATGAGCCTATTTTGGAAGAGCCCAGCCGCCTCCAGGAGTCGATGGAGACCAGCAGAACAAACTTGGATGAGTCAGCCATGCCCCCACCACCACCTCAGGGAGTTAAACGAAAAGCGGGACAAATTGACCCAGAACCCGTGATCCCTGTAAGCACATCTCTCCATCAAAAATGTTTGGGATGTTCAGACAGTATTTTAAGGATCCCTATTAGTAGCAAGTGTTATTTAAGGAGACCTTTTGAAGTATCTTGGTTTGGGCAGAAAATAGCAAGGAATGGATCCAGAGAGAAAGAATGGCAGCCAGGGATTTAAATACAGTGTGCCCTGAGTGGGAGTTGTTTTACATTTAGAAGTTTTTGGTTTTTTCTGACTCGTCTTGAATAGTCTTGCTTCAGAGTGGCCTGGACATCCTTGGCTAATATGGAATCCTTGACACTAGGTTCTAATTTTATTTCTCAAACATTAGCCCGTGGTGAGTCAGACAGTTCTAGATAGAATAAGAAAAGCAACATAAGGAACCTGTTAAATACATTTTGAGTAAACTAGAACAAGCTTCCTGCTGATAAATAGCAAGATGGAACGTTTTCCCTCCGTTTTTATTGAGATAAAATGGACATATAAATTGTATTAGTTTGGGGGAGTACAGTATAATGACTTAATACATGTATATATTGTGAAATGATTACTATGATAAGTTTAGTTACTATCCATCACTTTACAGAATTAGATTTTTTTTTTTCTTGTCTCACAAGATCTACTCTGAGCAATTTTCAAGTATGTAGTTATAGTTGGTTGAACCTCCTTATCCATGGATGTATACTGAGGGCTGTCTGGAATAAGTGTTTTATGTAAGATACTTGAGCAGCCATGAAGTTTTCTATTTAGAAGGGATCCTGAAACCAATCCCTTGCAGATACAGAGGGACAGTTGTATTGTTAATTGTAGTCATCATATTGTGTATTAGATCCCCCAGACTCACTTATCACTGCAAGTGTATACTCTGACCAACATCTACTACATCTCATTTCCTCCACCTTCTAGCCTTCATGACCACCATTTAACTCTGCTTCTGTGAAGTCAGCTTTTTACGATTGGATATATAAGTGATACAGCTGTCACAGAGGACTCATCTTTCATTTCACTGGCATAGTGCTCTCCAGGTCCATCTGTGTCGTCACAAAAGGCATAATTTCTTGTGAATAATAGATCTGTGTGTGTGTGTCATATTCTCTTCATCCATTTAAGTGTTGATGGACCCTTAGGTGGTTTTCGTAGCGTAGCTGTGAGCGTGGAAGCATCTTTCCCAGATAGTAATTTCCTTTGGATAAATACCTGGAGGTGAAATTTCTAGTTTTAAGTTTTAATTTTTTGAGGAACTTCCACAGTTTCCATAATGGCTGAGCCAGTTTACATTTGCACCAGCAGTGCGTGAGGGTTCCCTTTTCTCCTCATCCTTGCCAACACTTGCTGCTCTCTCTCGTCTTTTTTGGTGTTCTAACAGGTTAGTCATTCAGACAGGTGTCAGGTGGTTTTTATTTACATTGACTAATTAGAGATGTATTGAGCACCTTTTCTTGTACCTGATGGTCATAGGTATATTGTCTTTGGAAAAATTTGTGTTCGGATCCATTGCCCATTTTCAGTTTGTTTTGCTCTTTTACTGACGATATCCTTTGTAGTGTGTTTTAGTTTGATGAAGTCCAACTTGTTTGTTTTTGCTTTTATTGCCTTTGCTTTTGGTGTCAAATCCAAAAGGGTCTGTCATGACCAATAAGTTTCTTACCAGTGTTTTCTTCTAGGAGTTTTATGGTTTCAAATCTTAGATTCGTCTTTAATCCATTTCATTCTTATACATGTGGCTGTCTAGTTTACCCAACACCATTTATTGAAGAGATTGTCCTTTCCTTGTATACTCTTGGCTCCTTTGTGCTAAATTAATTGACCATATAGTATAGATTTATTCCTAGGCCTGTTCTCTTCCAGATTCTGGTTTATTGTTTAGCAAACATTCTTGCCTATCTATCTATAGTACAAAATAGTTTCAGGATATCTCGTTGTCCGAAAAGTAAAGTAGCATCTTGCTACTTCATTTAAACTGGCTACACTTAAGTTCACTTCAGTGTCCTGTTGTAATTGAAAAGAAAGGTGGTCTGGTTTGAAGCTTCCCAAGCTTAAGTCTATAGAATACATTAATTTGGACAAAGGGAGACTTTTGGGTACCTTAGGCTCTTGGTTCAGCCTCCATTAAGACACTGGCAAAAGAATATTCCTTGCGAATTTTAAGAACTAGTTCTCTAAGCCCCCCCTGGTGTTAAGGAGTTGTAAAAGGCTGGGCGCATTTTTCTTTCCGAGTTCAGGAAGGGGAGCAGGTAAATAGGTGGGTTGCTTTAGTACCACTCGGGATAATTGTTCCCTTGTCAGTATTTTAATGTTCTCATTTGTATTAAGTCAGAGAAGAAAATACAAGAAATGGATCCAGAAAAATAGTCTCCTCATTTGTATTATTTGCTTCAAGAAGAGCCCAAAGGCCTATTTAGCACTCAAGCTGAGTTGCAATAACCTTAAGGCAGTGTTATACAGTAATGGTTGCCTGTGCCAGGCTAATTAATGTTATAGCCTTTTTGCATTGCCCTGGAGTCAGTGGATTCTGTTTATTCCTAAAATGTTAATACAGAAAGTTTTGAGGGTTTTTTGTTAAGTGTTTGCAAATAGTAAGTATAAAAACAAAGCACCTTTGCTCTAGGATAATAAGACAGTGAATGGATTTTCTTTTGTAAACTAATGTTGAGACTTGTAATCAGTTTTTGATTATGAGGAAGTGTGGAGGTGTGAACCCAGTATTTCTTTTAATTTTGAAAACTTCACAACTACATACTTAAAAGAAGCTACCTTTAAATGTGCATCCTTAAATTGCCTTGTTTTTATTGCTTTAAGCCTCAGCAGGCAGAGCAGATGGAAATACCTCCTGTAGAGCTGCCCCCAGAGGAACCTCCAAATATCTGTCAGTTAATTCCGGAGTTAGAACTTTTACCAGAAAAAGAAAAAGAGAAGGAGAAGGAGAAAGAAGAGGAGGAGGAGGAGGAGGTAAGGAAATGTAAAAAGATCTGATGAGTACATTCCCATCCAGATTTAGTGAAAATCTTCCACCAGCTTGTTGTTATTTTTCATATTGGAGCCGAGTTAATTATCAGAGTGATGAAAAATGTTTGAATAAAAGCAAAACTTAGCCAAATTCTTTTGTTTTCCCAACCCCCCGCCCCCTGCCCCCCACTTCTGTTGGGTCTTTAAGATTGTTATAGAAGACTTAGATATTTTTCTATTTGATGTCCTGTCAGATATCTAAACCTTTATGTTTAAAGTTTATTCCAAGACTATTTCTCATTACCATCTGTTCGTATTTGTAATTTATGCCACCATAGGTTTCATAACCATTTAGGGCTTGATTATGAGCCTTACATTGTTTTAGAGTAAGAATTTAGCCCCAGAGTTCTTCCAACCTGTGTTCTAGAGTATCTCAGACTGTGTTCAATTAGTATTTAAAATTAAACTTTCTGATATTTTTGAGATTGTTAACTCCTGGTCCTTTGGATATTATGTATAGTTCCAACATAGTTTGGGAGTATCTCAGCTCTTGCCCAGTGCCAACCTCAGTCTTGTAGGTGGCAGGTGACTGGGAACCAGGCTATTACAGTTATTATAAATTATAGCCCATTTCCTTTGAAACACCTGATATAAGTTTCTTAGCAGCAGCCAATAACCCATTGCTTGCCAGCATTAGTCCATGGACCACACTGTGTAGATCCCATGCTTCTAGATCAGTACAGAATCATATAATCAGCTAAATGCACAGAGGACATTCTTCTGTAATTTAAAAAAAGACTGAACTAAATGCTGTGTTTTTTCCACTAACCAAAATACACAATTAGAGCTTTCAGGAGGTAACAAATGCTTCATTTTATAGCAGTTTTGTCAGTTTTGTGTGGGGTCATTTTCACTTAGGATGAAGATGCTTCAGGGGGTGATCAGGATCAAGAGGAAAGAAGGTGGAACAAAAGGACCCAGCAGATGCTTCATGGTCTTCAGGTATGCCAGTGAAGGCTTAGAGAAAAAATTTCATCAAAGGCTTTTGGCACTGTTTCCTTAAAAGGAAAAGTTACATGCTACATAACCAGCAAGTCTGCCTTTTGTGAAACTTCTTCCAAAACCACATACCTTAAATTACTTTAATACATAAGCTGTTAGGCTAAAATCAAGCCTGGAAAGCATCCAGGTGAACACTTTCCCATTGTTACTCTGCAAAGTAGAGCTCCCTTGGTGTGTGTCTACATCTTATTTTTGGTTGAGCAAATTTAATATGTTGAATCATTAAATTTGTCAAATCATTGTACAGGGTTAGAGTGTCATTTATCCTTGGGCCTTCATGTATCGGATACAGAGGAGATTGCTTGAGTGTCTGAAATACCAGGCAAGATGCTCAGGGTCTCCTAAAATAGATTCAAAGGATTATTGAAAGTTTGCGAAACTGGAAGTGCTATATTTTACTACTTTATCAGTTCAATTAAGTCTGCAAAGAAATGAGTCTGTGTTAACATTGTCCCTTTGCTTTTTTTTAACATGAGAAACATTCACATAATATACTAAAATAGTATGCTTCTAAAAGTACTGATTTGGTCTGCTGATTACTTTCATTTAATCCTTCCTCTTTTGTTTTATTTCAGCGCGCTCTCGCTAAAACTGGAGCTGAATCTATCAGTTTGCTTGAGTTGTGCCGAAACACAAACAGAAAGCAAGCTGCAGCAAAGTTCTACAGCTTCTTGGTCCTTAAAAAGCAGCAAGCTATTGAGCTGACACAGGAAGAACCATACAGTGATATCATTGCAACACCGGGACCAAGGTTCCACATTATTTGAGCAGCTAGAAGCATTAGAGCTAGTGTTCATTTCACTAGTGTGTACAAATTGCCCCCATGTGTAGGGCACACAAAACCCTTCCAGAAAATTTAGATTTTTGTCTGTACAAAGTCTCTGCCTTTTTTCATTTTTTCCAGTATTTTAAATTTACCCATTTTCCTCTTTAAGCAGAACTGCTTGTATGGTGTTTGTATTCTGGTGAAGAAAGCAAGCACCCCAAGATCAGTCCGCAACAGATGTGTGCAATATTGGCGCATATAATTGAGTAGCAACGGAAGGTTGGAGTTTTTATCTTAGTTCTCCATTACTGCGTTACAAAGGAGAACACTTCAGGAAAAAACATCCGACAGTTAAGAACAGTAGTGTGAATCTTTGACAGAATTGCCTTTTCCCATCAGCAGCACCCAGCAGTCTTAGAAGGGAGCATTGTCCTTCCGGGATGGTGCCCCAAACAGACTGTCTTCTCTCGATAAGTTTTAAAGTATAATTTCACAATTCACCATTGGGGGTGGGGGTTGGTATGTGAAATTGTACTGTAACTATAAAAAGATAGGACTTGGTTTAAAGTGCCCTATTTTGTAAATCATTCCATTTGAAACTTTTTAATGAATCTTACTATGCTGAAATCTCTTGTTTTAGTGAGACTCTAAAATGAGCAGAAATAGACCTTTTAGAGTAGAATGAATATAAAAAGCATCTATAATTTTCCAGGAGCTATAAATCAAGGTTTTAAAAAGATGTTTGGACATATTTGAGTGTTCAGATCATGAAAATAGAAATTGCTATGCTAACTGAAAGGACAGACTGATGGGAAATTGTACAACTGGTAGACTTAACCTTTAAGCAGACAGTGCTGTAAAAACTAATGGCTTCTTTGATATTTATTGTAAGTTTTAGTACTGATCTTTTTTTCCCAAAGCTTGCACACTCCTTTGTTTGGAACTGTAATAGCTTTGCAACAGAAATCCAATAGTTTCCTATAAATTAAGAAAAACATCCAAATAAAGGCTTTAAATATTAACAGACCAGGTAGCACCAGAAATTATGTGACTGTTATGATTATCAAAACATGTCTTAACTTTTTAGGGCAAAATTACACACTAAAAGTTCTAGCTTAAGTGTTGGCACTTGTATGGAAAAAAAATCATTCAGACTTCAGTGTATACCCAATAATTTTAAATTATGTGAGATGTTTTAAATTTGTGAACTCGTAATTCCTGTTTTGATGATTCAGTTTCTTGAGAATGGTAATTGTATAAAATTGCTATTGCCGCTTTATTTCAATATCATGTGCCTGTAAACCATGGATTTTTCTCCCTTTGTATAAAGACATTGTAGATAATTGAATGTTTGATTATAGAAAGGTCATTAGTTTCTTGTTACACATTTTGTTAGTCTGGTTTTTGTTGCTTACTGGGTTTAATATTGTTCTTGAAAATAGTTGATGCTATGTTATGTATAACTTTTCTAATAAAAGTTGTGTTATAAGCTGTAAATTTTGGAGTATTGGCATTCAGTTGGTGGCATCCCCCAAGAATATTGCTTCATCTTTTTTGCCTTAACTAGAAATAATAATCCACACAAATAGTGAATTTTTCAAGAGATATTTAAGAGTCCAAAATAATAAATCTTTACAAGCTGTATTAGAATGTATTAAGATTAAAATGAAACCAATAAATGGCTGATGCTGAGGAATCTTTTGAGGCATAGTTATAGTCTTGTAATTGCTAAGTACATAGAAATTATGACATGGTGGGGGGGGGGATGTCCTTGGGGGTCTAAACAAACATAGCCAATTAACAATGTCCTGGAGATTTGCTGGATCCATCTGCGAAATCTACTTCAGCCAGGGCGTTCAATAGGTAACTTGCAATGAACCCATCTTTGCATTCAAGCATCTGACTTGTCCCATCACCAGCTGTGAACTTTTAATACACTTAAGACTTCATGCACTCAGGAAACAGACAAAGAAAAGCTTCTATTTGAAAGCTGATGCTTGGTAGAGATTCAGAGGTACAGAGCACTTGTGCACACAGCAGGGGAAGAAGGTGGAGCAGATGGAGAGAACACCGACATCGCACAGTGCCATGTGTGAAATAGCTAGTGGGAAGCTGCTACATAACACAGGGAGCTCAGCTTGGTGCTCTGCGATGACCTAGAAGGGTGGGACAGAGGCTCAGGAGGGAAGGGATGTACGTGTGCATACAGCTAATCCACGTTGCTGTACAGAAACCACCACAACACTGTAAAGCAGTTATACTCAAATATTTTAATATAAATACGCAAGCAGTTATACTCAAAAATATTTTAATATAAATACACAGTGGGGAGAAAAAAAAGCTGATGCTTAGGGTTCAGGCTTCTAATTTAGCACTCCTGTAGGGGCTGACTCTGATCTTTTTCACAGACTAGGAAAACCAACAGACACCTCTAGCTTGCTTCAAGTCACCAGTATATCCCTGAGACAAGATTGTACACATGTCTGATGCCCCAGCTTTTATGGCTGCTGCCTGAGGGAAGGACCCTTCATGAGCTAATTCTAATAACCAATAGGATTCACAAGCTGACATTCAAACCACAGGACTGTAGCAAACAGCAAAGGAATTAACTGACTCAGGAGTGCACGTGCACACAGACCCAGGCCCAAATCAGAGGGAGCAGACAAAATGCCCACCTGGAAGGTGCCTAGATAACAAACTTCACTAGCCAGTTAACTTACAACAAAGGAGCCAAGACTATACGATTGGGAAATGACAGTCTCTTCAAAAATGGTGTTGGGAAAACAACAACCATGTACAAAAGAATGAGGCTGGAAATTACAGAATTTACTATAAATCAAGTAAAGTTTGAATATAACACATAAAGCCATAAAATTCCTATAAGAAAATGGGTGATAAGCTCCTTGAAATCAGTCTCAACGAAGATTTTTTTGGATCTGACTTTAGAAAGCAACAAGACTACCAAGTAGGACTAAATCAAACCAAAAAGCGTTTGCACAGCAAAAGAAACTGCCAGAAAACTGAAAATTGGAGAAAACATTTACATTATATATCTGATAAGAGATTAATAGGTAAAACTTGAAGAAATCATACAACCCAATAGCAAAACAATCATTTTAAAATAGAACGTCAGACATTTTTCCAAAAATACAGATGGCCAACAAGTACATGAAAAAAGATCATCTCTAATAATCACGGAAATGGAAATCAAAACCAATGAGATAGCACTTCACACCTGTCAGAATGGCTGTTATCAGAAAAAAAAGAAATTACGTGTTGGTGAAAATGTGGAGAAAAGGGAATACTTAGTATGCTGTTAGACTGAATAGGTGCAGCCACTATGGAAAACAGTATGGAGGGTCCTTTAAAAATTAAAAATAGAGTCAACATATGATCCAGCATATCTGCTTGATATTTATAGGAAGAAATCAAAAACACTTAACTGAAGAAGGCACACATCCAAATTTATTGCATCATTATTTATAATAGCCAACAACCTAAGTGTCTATGATGGATGAATAGATAACTGTGTCTTTTATACACAGACAGACACAGAATGGAATATTCTTCAGCCATAAAAAATGACATGAAACCTCACCATTTGCAAAAAACAACTTCAGAATGCTAAATGGCATAAGTCAGCGAAAACCAAAGATCATGTGATATCATATGTGGAATCTAAAACAGCAAAAACTCCCAAATTCACAGATACAAGGAACAGATTAGTGGTTGCCGAAGGTACGTGGGGAAGGAGGGATTGGTGAAAAGGGTGAAGGAGGTCAAAATGTATAAACTTCATGTTATAAGTCATAGGGATGTCATATATAGTACGGTGACTAGAGTTGTTAATACTGTACTGTATAACTGAAAGTTGCTAATAGTATATCTTAAGAAGTTCTCACAAGAAAAAATTTGTAATTTACATATGGTGATGGATGTTAACCTGTGATCATTTTGCAATGTATACAAAGATCAAATCATTATGTTGTGCACTTGAAACAAATGATATATTCACCTCAAGAAGGCAAAGTGGTTGTCTGAGGAGGCCTTACCAATAGCTGAGAAAAGAGAAACAAAAGGCAAGGAGAAAGGGAAAGATAAACCCAAGTAAATGTAGAATTCCAAAGAAAAGCAAGGCGAGATAAGAAAGTCTTCTGAGTGAACAATGCAAAGAAATAGAGGAAAACAACAGAATGAGAAAAGACTAGAGATCTCTTCAAGAAAACTGGAGACACCAAGGGAACGTTTCATGCAAAGATGGGCACAATCAAGGACAGAAACAGCAAGGACCTAACAGAAGCGATTAAGAAAAGATGGCAAGAATACACAGAACTATACTGAAAAGGTCTTAATGAACCGGATGACTATGATCACTCTAGGTGTGGTCTCTCACCTAGAGCCAAACATCTGGGAGTGTGAAGTCAAGTGGGCCTGAGGAAGTATTACTAAGAACAAAGCTAGTGGAGGTGGTGGAATTCATGTGGAGCTATTTCAAATCCTAAAAGATGATACTGTTAAAGTGTTGCACTCATTATGCCAGCAAGTTTGGAAAACTTAGCAGTGCCCACAGGATTGGAAAAGGTCAGTTTTCATTCCAATCCAAAAGAAAGGCAAGCCAAAGAATGTTCAAATGACTGTACAATTGCAGTCATTTCACATACTAGCAAGATAATGCTCAAATTCCTTCAAGCTAGGCTTCAACTGTATGTGAACTGAGAACTTCCAGATGTACAAGCTGGATTCAGAAAAAGCAGAGGAACCAGAGATCAAACTGCAAATAACTGTTGGATCATAGAAAAAGAAAGGGAATTTTTTTAAAAATCGATTTCTTCTTCACTGACTATGACTATGTGGATCACAACAAACTGTGGAAAATTCTTAGAGATGGGAATATTAGACCTGACCTGTCTCCTGAGAAACCTGTATGCAGGCCAAGAAGCAACAGTTAAACACAGACATGGAAAAATGGACTGGCTCAAAATTGGGAAAGGAATACATCAAGGCTGTATACTGTCACCCCGCTTATTTAACTTATATGCAGAATACATCATGTGAAATGCTGGACTGGAAGGAGCATTAGTTGGAACCAAGATTGCTGGGAGAAATATCAACAACCTCAGACATGCAGATGATACCACCCTAATGGCAGAAAGTGAAGAGGAACTGAAGAGATTCTTAATGAGAGGTGAAAGAGAAGAGTGAAAAAGCTGGCTTAAATCTCAACATTCAAAAAATGAAGATCATGGCATCCAGTCCCATCACTTCATGGCAGACAGATGGAAAAAAAGTAAAAATGGTGACATTTTATTTTCTTCGGCTCCAGAATCACTGCAGATGGTGACTGCAGCCACAAAATTAAAAGACGTTTGCTTCTTGGAAGGAAAGCTATGACAATCCTAGATAGTGTATTAAAAAGAAGAGATACCATTTTGCCAACAAAGGTCCATATAGTCAAAGCTATGGTTTTTCCAGTAGTCATATATGGATATGAGAATGGGGCTATAAAGAAGGCTGAGCGCCAAAGTATTGAGGCTTCCGAACTGCGATGCTGGAGAAGACTCTTGAGAGTCCCTTGGACAGCAAGGAAATCAAACCAGTTAATCTTGAAGGAAATAACCCTGAATATTCATTGGAAGGACTGCAGCTGAAGCTCCAATACTTTGGCAAAGAGCTGACTCACTGGAAAAGACCCTGATGCTGGGAAAGATTGAGGGCAAGATGAAAAGGGGACGACAGAATCAGATGGCTGGATGGCATCACTGACTCAATGGCCATGAATTTGCGCAAACTCCAGGAGATGGTGAAGGACAGGGCAGCCTGGGGTGCTGCAGTCCATGGGGTTGCAGAGATAACAACATCTCAATTTAAAACAGAAATAACAGCTGAGAACTTTCCAAGTCTGGGTAGAGAATTATATATCCAAGTATACAAAGCTAATATAATCCTATTAACTCAGTGCAAATGAAACCATATCTAAGACACATTATAATGACCCTGTCAAAAATCAAAAATAAAGAGATAATCCTAATAGCAGCCAAGGGAAAAAGATAATAACCTATAAAGAAATTCCCATCAGGCTCTAAACAGATTTCTCAGCTAAAAGTCTAGGTCAGGAGAGATGCAATGACATATTCAAAGTTGAAAGAAAAATAACTGCCAGCCCAAAATTTTCTAGAGCAGAAAAAAATTCCAGCAGAGCTCATCACCCCTAGACCCGCTTTGCAAGACATGCTAAAAGTAGTTTTTCCAGCTGAAATGCAATAATGCCAATGAGTAACATGAAAATGTACAAAAGTATACAGCACATGGGTAAAAGTAAACATTCAAACTTAGAAAACTAATTCTGTAGTAGGACAATGTGTCAGCCACTTAACTACAGTATAAACATCAAAAGAAGAAGAAGAAGAAAGTCGCTCAGTCGTGTCCAACTCTTTGGGACCCCATGGACTGTAGCCTACCAGGCTCTTCCGTCCATGGGATTTTCCAGGCAAGAATACTGGAGTGGGTTGCATTTCCTTCTCCAGGGGATCTTCCCGACCCAGGGATTGAACCCAGGTCTCCTGCATTGTAGGCAGATGCTTTACCATCTGAGCCACCAGGGAAGTCAAAAACATCAAAAGAAAAGAGTATTAAAAAGAATTATAGCTATTATAATTTGTTAATTAACACACTATATAAAAAGTAAAATAATGCATCAAAAATTTAAAGGCGGAAAAGCAAAAAGGTGAAGCTCTTGTAGACAATTAAAATTTCTATCATCTTAAAATAGACTGTTTTATTTATCAGATGTCTTATGTAGCCATCTTAGTAACCACAAGGCAACAGCCTATAGTAAAAGTGTAAAAGATAAAGAAAGGGGAAACAGAATACATGATCATAAAAAATCACCAATTTACAAAAGTAGTCAGAAACGAGGTAAAAATAAACAATGGAAATACAAACAAACTGATAATTATTAATAAAACCACATTAGTTAAGTCCTTACATATCAATAATAACTCTAGATATGTGTGAGTTGAATTCACCAATGAAAACATCCAGAATGGCTGAAGGGATTAAAATCTAGACCCAAATATATACTACCTACACAGACTCACTTCAGTGAAGGGATGGGAAAAGATATTCCTTACAAGTAGAAGCAAAAAGCGTGTGGAGGCAAGTAACCTTGTACCAAACACAACAGACTTTCAGCCAAAAACATTAATAAGAGACAGAGAAGGTCAATGTATAATGATAAAGGGGCTCGATTCACCAAGATACAGTGATTATAAATATTCATATACCCAACATCAAGGCACCCAAATATACACATTATGCGTCCTCAGTCGCTTCAGTCGTGTCCAACTGTGTGCGACCCCATGGACTGTAGCGCTCTAGGCTCCTCCGTCCATGAGGATTCTCCAGGCAAGAATACCGGAGTGGACTGCCATGCCCTCCTCCAGGGACACTTCCCAACCCAGGGATTGAACCCAAGTCTCTTATGTCCCTTGCATTAGCAGGTGGGCTCTTTACGACTAGCATCACCTGGGAAGCCCTTGCTTTACAGCAAATAATAAACATCTCTGCAGGGAGAAAGAGGCGGTAATAGTAGGGAGTTTAGCACCCCACATTCAACACTGGACAGATCACCTAGACCAAAATTCAAAACTGAAATGTTGGACTTAAGTGATACATTAGACAAGAAGGATTTAGACATTTACAGAACATTCCATCCAAAATCAGCTAAATACACATTCTTCTCAAGTATATATGGAACATTCTTCAAGAATAGCTATGTATTAGACCATCAAACATGTCACCAAATTAAAGAAAACAAATAATATCAAGCATCTTTTCTGACAATAATGGTATGAAATTAGAAATCTACTGCAGGAGGAAAACTAGAATATTCACAGATATGGGGAGATAAAACAAAATGCCCTTGAGCAACAAATGGGTTGAAGAAGAAATTGAAAAAGCAATAGAAAATAAATTGGAACAAATAAAAATTGGAAACGGATAAAACCAGAACTTACGGGATGCAACAGAAGCAGCTGTAAAAGGGAAGGCTACAGCAGTAAATAAAAATACCTACATAAGAAAAAGAAATATTTCAAATAGCCAATCTAACTTTACATCTTAATAAACTATAAAAAAAACTAAGTCTAAGGTAAATAAAATGAAGGAAATAATAAATTCAAGTGGAAATCAATGACATAGAGACTAAAAAAGATATTTGGGGAAAAAATGAAACAGAGCTTTTTTTTTTTGAAAAGATAAACAAAATAGACAAATGTCTAGGTAGGCTACTAATAAAGAAGAGAGGACTCAAAATTAGAAATGAAAGGGGAGACAAATTGATAACAGAAATACAAAGTATTGTATGCGAATATTATAAATAATACATGGCAACTTAGAATAGTGGATAAATTTCTAGAACATACAAGACCGAATTAGGAATAGAAAATCTGAATAGAAAAAATCACAAGTGGTGAGATTGAATCAGTAATCAAAAACAATCCACTATATTAAAAAAAAAAAAAAGCCCAGGAGGAAATGGATTCACTGCTGAATTCCATCAATCGTTTGAAGAATTTACACCGAACTTTCTCAACCTTTCCAAAACATAGAAGAGAAGAAACATGTGCAAATTTATCTTACCAAGTCAGCATTACCCTGATACCAAAAACAAGGACACTACAAGAAAACTATAGGCCAATAACCCTGTGGAATATAAATGCAAAAAGAGCAAAATATTAGCAAACTGATGATAATAGTATATTAAGAGGATCATACACCACAACCAAGTTAGGTTTTTTTCCAGGAATGTAAGGATGGATCCATATCCGCCGATCAGTCAAATGTGATCCACTTCAGTAACAAAAGGGTAAAAATCAACAAAGGTACAGAAAGCATTTGACAAAATTCAACATCTTTCATTATCAAAACTCTCAACAAAATGGCTATAGAGGCAATGTAACTCAACATAGTAAAACCCATAGATGACAGGCCCACAGCTAGTATCATACTAAATGATAAAAGGCTGAAAAGCTTTTTCTCTAGGATGAAGAGCAAGGCAAGAACGCCCAATCTTTGAACTTTTTATTAAAAACAGTACTGAAAGTCCTAGTCAGAGCAATTAGGCAAAATAAATAAAAAAATAAAAGGCATCCAAATCAGAAAATTAAAAGTAAGGCTGTATCTACTTACACATGATACTATATATCAGTTCAGTCACTCAGTTGTGTCCGACTCTTTGCGACCCCACAAATCGCAGCATGCTAGGCCTCCCTGTCCACCAGCAACTCCCGGAGTTCACCCAAACTCATATGCATCGAGTCAGTGATGCCATCTAGCCATCTCATCCTCTGTCGTCCCCTTCTCCTCCTGTCCTCAATCCCTCCCAGCATCAGGGACTTTTCCAATGAGTCAACTCTTTGCATGAGGTGGCCAAAGTATTGGAGTTTCAGCCTCAGCATCAGTCCTTCCAATGAACACCCAGGACTGGTCTCCTTTAGGATGGACTGGTTAGATCCCCTTGTAGTCCAAGGGACTCACAAGAGTCTTCTCCAACACCACAGTTCAAAAGCATCAATTCTTTGGTGCTCAGCTTTCTTCACAGTCCAACTCTCACACCATACATGACCACTGGAAAAACCATAGCCTTGAATAGATGGACCTTTGTTGGCAAAGTAATGTCTCTGCTTTTGAATATGCTATCTAGGTTGGTCATAACTTTCCTTCCAAGGAGCAAGAGTCTTTTAATTTCATGGCTGCAATCACCATCTGCAGTGATCTTGGAGCCCNTCACACCATACATGACCACTGGAAAAACCATAGCCTTGAATAGATGGACCTTTGTTGGCAAAGTAATGTCTCTGCTTTTGAATATGCTATCTAGGTTGGTCATAACTTTCCTTCCAAGGAGCAAGAGTCTTTTAATTTCATGGCTGCAATCACCATCTGCAGTGATCTTGGAGCCCCCCAAAATAAAGTCTGACTCTGTTTCCACTGTTTCCCCATCTATTTCCCATGAAGTGATGGGACTGGATGCCACGATCTTCGTTTTCTGAATGTTGAGCTTTAAGCCAACTTTTTCACTCTCCTCTTTCACTTTCATCAAGAGGCTCTTTAGTTCCTCTTCACTTTCTGCCATAAGGGTGGTGTCATCTGCATATCTGAGGTTATTGATATTTCTCCCGGCAATCTTGATTCCAGCTTGTGCTTCCTCCAGCCCAGCGTTTCTCATGATGTACTCTGCATATAAGTTCAATAAGCAGGGTATATATAGATAACCCTAAAGACTCTCCCCCTCAAAAAAAATGTTATAATAAACATTTAGTAAAGCTGTAGGATACAAAATCAGTGCACAAAAATCAGTTTCATTTCAACACACTAACAATAAATTATTAGAATGAGAAATTAAGAAAATTATCTGATTTACAATTATATCAAAAAAGATACAATACCTAGGGATAAATTTTATTAAGGAAGTGAAAGAGCATACATTGAAAACTATACAATATTGATTGAAAAAAACTGAAGACATGAATAGATGGAAAGATACTCCGTGCTTATGAATTAGAAGACTTAATATTATTAAATATCCATACTACCTAATGTAATAAACAGATCTTCACGACCCAGATAATCACAATGGTGTGATCACTCACCTAGTGCCAGACATGCTGGAATGTGAAGTCAAGTGGGCCTGAGGAAGCATTGCTATGAACAAAGCTAGTGGAGGTGATAGAATTACAGTTGAGCTATTTCAAATCCTAAAAGATGATGCTGTGAAAGTGCTGCACTTAATATGCCAGCAGATTTGGAAAACTCAGCAGTGGCCACAGGACTGGAAAAGGTCAGTTTTCATTCCAATCCCAAAGAAAGGCAATGCCAAAGAATGAGTACAGTTGCACTCATCTCACATGCTAGCAAAGTAATGTTCAAAATTCTCCAAGACAGGCTTCAATAGTACACAAACCATGAACTTCCAGATGTTCAAGCTGGTTTTAGAAAAGGGAGAGGAACCAGAAATAAAATTGCCAACATCTGTTGGATCATCAAAAAGGCAAGAGAGTTTCAGAAAAACATCTAGTTCTGCTTTATTCACTACACCAAAGCCTTTGACTGTGTGGATCACAACAAACTGTAAAATTCTTCAAGAGACGGTAATACTAGACCACCTGACCTGCCTCTTGAGAAATCTGTATGCAGATCAAGAAGCAAAAGTTAGTACTGAACATGGAACAACAGACTGGTTCCAAATAGGAAAAGGAGGACATCAAGGCTGTATACTGTCACCCTGCTTATTTAACTTATATGGAGAGACACTGGAGAAATGCTGGATTGCTGGGAGAAATATCAATAACCT
Organism: Neotragus moschatus; assembly: GCA_006410615.1. NCBI lineage: Eukaryota > Metazoa > Chordata > Mammalia > Artiodactyla > Bovidae > Neotragus > Neotragus moschatus. Next base: position 1,220,556 of record SJYA01001943.1, on the reverse strand, counting down.
CAGATATGCAGATGACACCACTCTTATGGCAAAAAGCAAAGAAGAACTAAAGAGCATTCTTGATGTAAGTGAAAGAGGAGAGTGAAAAAGTTGGCTTAAAACTCAACATTCAGAAGACTAAGATCATGGCATCCAGTCCCATCACTTCATGGCAAACAGATGGAGAAAAAGTAAAAATGGTGACAGATTTTATTTTCTTGGGCTCCAAAATCACTGCAGATGGTGATTGCAGCCATGAAATTAAAAGATGCTTGCTCCTTGGAAGGAAAGCTATGACAATCCTAGACAATGTATTAAAAAGAAGAGACACAACTTTGCTGACAAAGGTCCATATAGTCAAAGCTATGGTTTTTCCAATAGTCATGTACAGATATGAGAGTGGGACCATAAAGAAGGCTGAGCGCCAAAGAACTGAGGCTTCTGAACTGTGGCTGGAGAAGACTCTTGAGAGTCCCTTAGACATCAAGGAGATCCAACCAGTCCATCCTAATGGAAATAACCCTGAATATTCATTGGAAGGACTGAAGCTGAAGCTGCAATACTCTGGCAAAGAGCCAACTCATTGGAAAAGACCCTGATACTGGGAAAGATTGAAGGCAGGAAGAGAAGGGGACAACAGAGGATGAGATGGTTGGACGGCATCATCAACGCAATGGACATGAGTTTGAGCAAACTCCAGGAGATGGTGAAGGACAGGGGAGCCTGGTGTGCTGCACTCCATGGGGCACAAAGAGTCGGACATGACTGAGTGACTGAACTGAAATGAACTGAAAAATTTGTATGGAATGACAAACAGCAGAGTAGAAGGACATGCGCTCATCTTCTCCTGTGAACTCCAAAAGTACAACTCACTGCTGAACGACCATCGACAGAAGAATGCTGGATCCCACCAAAAAAAGATACCCCATGTCCAAGGGTAAAGCAGAAGCCCCAGCAAGACGGTAGGAGGGGTGAAATTACATTTAGAATCAAACCCCATACATGCCAAAGAAGCTTGGAGGGCTCAAACAAAACCTTGTGGACACCAGGAGACCCCACAGAGACTGAGCCAGACCTCCCTTTGAGTATTTGAATGTCTCCTGTAGAGGTGCGCGTCAACAGTGGCCCACCGCAAGGGCAGGGGCTCTGGATACAGCAGTCCTGGGTGTGGCATAAGCCCTCTTGGAGGATGTCGCCATTAACCCTACCATAGAGCCACCAAGCAGATGACCCACAAACTGCAGAACAGTTATACCAAATAAATTCTCATACTGTTAGGACCCTCAACAGACGTCCCAACTTGAGGATCTGGCAAAGGGACCTTGAACCCAAAGGGAAATTGACTTTGAAGACCTGAATAGCTAAAGAAATTTTGAGGAAGAGCAAAGCTGGAGGAATCATACTTCCTCATTTCAAATTATATTTCAGTGCTATAGTAATTAAAACAACACAGTATTGGCAATAAAAGCAAACAGATCAAAGACCTAGAATATGGAGCTCAGAGATAAATTCACTCATATACAAATCATTTGATTTACAACAAAGGCACCAAATATATAACATTGGGATATCTAGGTTGTTGTTTTAGTTTCTAAGTCATGTCCAACTCTTTGCAGTCCCATAGACTGCAATCCACCAGGGCCCTCTGTCCATAAGATTTCCCAAGAAATCTGCAAAAGAATGAAAATGGGCCCCTATACTATACCACACAGACAAATCAACTCAAAATGGATTAAAGACTTGAACTTAAGACCTCAAACTGTAAAACTCCTAGACAAAAACACAGGGTGTAAAGTCCTTGACATTGGTCTTGGTGATTTTTTGGATTTGACTCCAAAAGCAAAGGCAACAAAAGCAAAAATAAGTGGGATTACAAAGTAAAAAGCTTCCACACAAAGGAAACCATCAAAAAAATGAAACAGTAACCTACAGAATTGGAGAAAATATTTGTAAATCATCTGTTTGATAAGAAGTTAATATTCAAATTATACAAAGAAGTTATACAACTTCAAAGAAAAAAAGAAAAAAATAGAAACCACAATGAACTATCACCTCGCACCAGGTAGAATGGCTATCACCAAAGAATAAGCCAAGATATGGATTGCAGCCATGAAATTAAAAGACGCTTACTCCTTGGAAGGAAAATTATGACCAACCTAGACAGCATATTCAAAAGCAGAGACATTACTTTGTCAGCAAAGGTTCATCTAGTCAAGGCTATGGTTTTTCCAATGGTCGTGTATGGATGTGAGAGTTGGACTGTGAAGAAGGCTGAGCGCAGAAGAATTGATCCTTTTGAGCTGTGGTGTTGGAGAAGACTCTTGAGAGGTCCTTGGACTGCAAAGAGATCCCATCAGTCCATCCTAAAGCAGATCAGTCCTGGAAGGACTGATGTTGAAGCTAAAACTCCAATACTTTGGCCACCTGATGCAAAGAGCTGACTTATTTGAAAAGACCTTGATGCTGGGAAAGATTGAGGGCAGGAGGAGAAAGGGATGACAGAGGATGAGATGGTTGGATGACATCACCAGCTCAATGGACCTGAGTTTGGGTAGGCTCCAGGAGTTGGTGATGGACAGGGAGGCCTGGTGTGCTGCAGTTCATGGGGTCAGAGTTGGACATGACTGAGCAACTGAACTGAACTGATGGAAACCACTTCAGTGTTTTTCAACAACAACAACAACAAAAATGGGGAAAAAATGTGAATATACAATGTAAATACAAATGTATGTAAATATACATCACACACAATGAAATATTATTCAGTCATAATGAGGAAATCCTGCTATTTACTGCAACATAGATGGACCTTGAGGACATTATACTAAGTAAGTCAGAAAAAGACACATACTGTATGATATCACTGACGTGTGGAATCTAGAAAAGCTGAACTCACAGAAGCAGAGTAGAATGGTAGGACCACAGGCTGAGAGGTGGGGGAAAGGGGGAGCTGTTCATCAGAGAATAAACTTCAGTTATGAGATGAGTCTGGGAATCTAATGTATATGATGGTGATTATCATTAATAATATTTTATTATATCCTTGAAAGTTGCTGAGAGTATAGATATTGAATATCCTCCCTACAAAAAAAGAAATGGTGATTATGTGAAGAGATAGCAGAGCTAGTGGACCCCGTATTGGTAATAATTTTGTAATAGATAGGTGTATCAACCATCATGCTGGGCTCTTTGTACAATGTTATACATCAATATAATCTCAGTAAATTTAGAGAACAAAATGAATGAAATGGAAGAATGGCCATTATAGTTAACTGGCAAAACTTTCCCACTTTCTTTGAAAGAAATTACAGATTTTAATACATTTTCTTTTAAGGATCTTTTCCCCAAAATATTAAACCATACAATACTAAATAATTGAAAAATAATTATAAATTCTCTATGGGGTCGCAGAGTTGGACACGACTGAAGCGACTTAGCAGCAGCAGCAGCAGCAGCAGTTAGAATGAGTTACCTGTGATCATCCTAACCTAAAAGCAAGTAAACATTCCTATCATTTAGAAAAATGCTGTTAAATTTCTAAGGTGGCATGACCTACTGGCTAGTATCCTGCTGCTGCTGCTAAGTCGCTTCAGTCGTGTCCAATTCTGTGCGACCCCACAGACAGCAGTCCACCAGACTCCCCTGTCCCTGGGATTCTCCAGGCAAGAACACCAGGAGTGGGTTGCCATTTCCTTCTCCAATGCATGAAAGTAAAAAGTGAAAGTGATGTTGCTCAGTCGTGTCCAACTCCTAGTGACCCCATGGACTGCAGCCTACCAGGCTCCCCTGTCCATGGGACTTTCCAGGCAAGAGTACTGGAGTGGGGTGCCATTGTCTTCTCCGACTGGTTAGTATAACACAATCCAATAAATAACATTATATATGTCTTCAACCATAACATGTCTCTTGAAACCAAGAAAAAAAATGAGAAAATATAACATTAGACTCCCTGGTAGAAAAACTACTGACTTCATAATCAGACACAGTTGAATTTAAAACCCCAGCTCTGGCAGTTTACCTTTTTACAAAGAAGAATGGTATGAAAAAGATCTCAATGACTGGGATAATCATGATGATGTAATCTCTCACTCAGAGCCAGACATTCTGAAGTGTGAAGTCAAGTGGACCTTAGGAAGCACTGCTGCCCATAGAGCTGGTGTAGGTGATGGGATTTCAGCAGAGCTATTAAAACACTCCTAAAAGATGATGCTATTAAAGTGCTACACTCAATATGTCAGCAAATTTGAAAAACTCAGAAGAGGATACAAGATTGGAAAAGGTCAGTCCTCCTCCCAGTTCCCAAGGGAAGTGCTAAAGAATGTTCAATTCTTTAGTACAATTGCACTTATCTCCCATGTAAGCTCAAAATGCTCCAAGCTAGGCTTCAGCACTACAGGAATCGAGAACTTCCAGATGTTCAAGCTGGATTTAGAAAAGGCAGAGGAACCACAGATCAAATTGCCAGAGATCAAATTTCTCACTGGATCATAGAGAAAGCAAGGGAATTCCAGAAAAATATTTACCTCTGTTTCATTGACTATGCTAAAGCCTTTGACTGTGTAGATTGTAACAAACTGTGGAAAACTCTTAAAGAGATGGGAATACCAGACCACCTTACCTGCCTCCTAAGAAACCTGTATGCAGGTCAAGAAGCAACAGTTAGAACCCTGTTTGGAACAACTGACTCATTCAGGACTGAGAAGTGGGTATGACTAGGCTGTTCATTGTCACTCTGTTTATTTAGGTGAAATGCGGAGCACATTATGTGAAGTGCCAGACTGGATGAGTTACAAGCTGGAATTAAGACTACCAGGAGAAATATCAACAACCTCAGACATGTGGATGATACCACTCTGACTGCAGAAAATGAAGAAGAGCTAAAGAGCCTCTTGATGAGGGTGAAAGAGAAGGGTGAAAAAGCCGGCTTGAAACTCAATATTAAAAAAACTAAGATCATGGCATCCAGTCCCATGACTTCATGGCAAATAGAAGGGGAAAGGGTGGAGTCAATGACAGATTTCCTCTTCTTGGGCACTAAAATCATTGTGGATGGTGACTGCAGCCATGAAATTAGAAGACAATTACTTCTTGCCAAGAAAGCTGTGATAAACCTAGACAGTGTGTTAAAAACAAAGATATCACTTTGATGACAAAGGTCCATATAGTTAAGGCTATGGTCTTTCCAGTAGTCATGTACAGATGTGAGAGCTGGACAATAAGGAAAGCAGAGTGCCGAAGAACTGAAGCTTTCAAACTATGGTGCTGTAGAAGACTTTTGAGAGTCCCTTGGAAAGCAAGGAGATCAAACCAGTCAATCTTAAGGGAAACCAACCCTGAATACTCTTTGGAAGGACTGATGCTGAAAGCTTCACCGATACTTTGGCCACATGATGCAAAGAGCCAACTCACTGGAAAAGTCCCTGATGCTGGGAAAGATTGAAGGAAGAAGGAGAAGAGGGCAACAGAGGATGAGAAGGTTGGATGGCATCCCTGATGCAATGGACATGAACTTGAGCAAACTCCAGGAGATGGTGAGGGACAGGGAAACCTGGCACGCTGCTGTCCATGGAGTCGTGAAGAACTGGACACAACTTGGTGACTGAACAACTGTCACTTACCACTAATATGCCTTAAGCAAACCTCTTCTTTTCTCTGAACCTCAGTTTCCTCATCTTTAAGGTTGGGTAGCAAGAGCTACCTCATGGGGTTTGTAAGAATCAAATAACATACTCTATGAACACAACAAGCATCAAGCCAGACCAACAGCTGGTACCTAGAAAGTATCAGGAAGTATGTAACTACCTGCATCAAAACATTTTTCTTTTGTCACTATATACACACTATCACACACACACACAAAAACTCATTTCCACAAGTCTCTAAGTCTCTTCTATAAAAGTAATTTATGGCTTCCCCGGTGGTAAAGAATCTGCCTGCAATGCGAGAGACCCGGGTTTGATCCCTGGGTCTGGAAGATCCCCTGGAGGAGGAAATGGCAACCACTCCAGTATGCTTGTCTAGAGAATTCCTTGGACAGAGGAGCCTAGTAGGCTACAGTCGGTGGGGTCGCAAAGAGTTGGACACAACTGAGCAACTAACACTTTCACTTTCATAAATGAAATTTAAGAATTTATCATTTCAAGGAAACAAATACTGCATATTAATGCATATATGTGGAACCTAGAAAAATGACATAGATGATCCTATTTGCAAAGAAAAAAGAGACACAGATGTAGAGAATAGGGACACCAAGGGTGTGGGGGACGAACTGGGAGACTGGGATTGACATACATACACTTACCACATATGAAATAGATGACCAGTAAGAATCTACTGTAGAGCACAGGGAACTCTACTCAGTGCTTGGTGGGGTCTAAATGGGAAGGAAATCCAAAAAAGAGGAAATAAATATGTATGTCTGGCTGATTCACTTTGCTGTACAGCAGACACTGACACAGCAGTGTAAAGCAACTATGTGTGTGTGTGGGTCCCTCAGTCGTGTCCAAACTCATGAACTGTAGTTTGCCAGGCTTCTCTGTCCATGGAATTCTCCAGGCAAGAATACTGGAGTGGGGAAGTCATTCCCTCTCCAGGGGATCTTCTCGACCTAGGGGTTGAACCCGGGTCTCCCACATTGCAGGCAGATTCTTTACCAAATGAGCCACCAGAGAAGCCCAAACAGCACCTATACTCCAATTTAAAAAAGAAGAAGAATTTATCACTTATAAAATCTGGAGGACAAGGACATACATAGACAACCAGCCTTGCTCCATAAATATGGGAAGCGACCCCTGGATGTGACTTCCCAGGTGGAGTTGAGGGCCCTGGGCATTAGGAGGTGAGTGGAGCCACTTACTTTGACTACCTTCTGGTCCTGCCTTGCCATCTTGCTTTCATGCTGTTTCCTCTAAACATTTACATTTTTTTCAACTACTGAGTCAACACAGGAATTTAAAATGGTGGGGGGCTCTTATTCCAAGAACACGCTTCCAGGAGCCTCTGCTTCCTGTTCAGTATTCTTCCCACTTCTCTCCCAGCCATGCATTGCCAGGAGGTACGTGCTTAGGCACGTCCGGCAGGTAATGGAAATGAGTGACAAGGTCAGTGTATAGCAAGACAGCAAGGGGAGAAGAGTGGTGAACTGGACAAACAGAAGTGGGAGGGGTGGGTGGTGTCTGTTAAAATCTCATCAACTGCTGGTTCAGAAAACAGGACCCAAGGATGCCACATTTAGGAGTTTATCAAGAGAGGCCATGAACCCAGATTTTCTTGAACACTGATTTTTAAATATGATATATGATCCAAAATTGCTTCCAACATCATGCAGATCCAGTCTCAGCTGTGTGGCTTCTGTTGCATGGACTATAAGAGCTGGAAGGAAAGCACTCTAAAGCAAGGCTTCCAGGACTGTTTTCTCTGTCACGGCTTCAAAGACCACAGGCTGGCTGCTTCCTCTTTAAGTAACATTGTCCTCGTTTCTCCCAGGGCCTTTATTTTATTCTCCAAGCCTAACAGGAGAATTCTTACTTGACTTTATGCTTCAGCTCATGATAACCACTGTATAACCACTATATAAGCATATAACCTAACAGAAACCTCTTCTTAGCAGCAGGGCTAGAAAAAAATTACACGTAAGAGACAAACGCCTCACCCTCTCAAATTTCCAAAAGTCCAACAATGCAGTGTTTCTCAGATGTTATGAATGCAAGAAGCATGTGGGAGATTATGAATCTATAGGCTTGAAATCTGGCCCAAGAATCTGCATTTTTAACAAGCATTCCTGTGGTTCTGAGGCAGGCAATTCCCAGATGATATTTTCAGATGCCACAAGTTAGCCCCAGCCTTAGAGTTGCCATGTCAAACACTTGGCCAGCACCTGGAGGCCCAACTGGAAGGAGGAAGAGCCCTCCTTGTGGTCAGTTATTATTTATCCTCTAGGACTAATTAGTTCTCAAATGGCCAACAGCTGTGCAGTGGGAAATTCCTACACAATTCAGAGATGGAATGAGGCTGTCCAAGTTGAGCAGACTTATACGGTGTTATTTCCACAGGGCATCTGGCCAAAGGGGTTCTCAAGTCCCACTCTGATTATCACAGTCTCTGGCAGTCTCCTACACAGTAGGAAAATAAATAAGAGAACCAACTCATGGATGGATAATAATCATGTCAATAGCAATCATCAAAACATTGATACGTATACTAAGCCAGAGAAACACAAATGTCATATGATATAATCCATACAAAGCACCTAATTTAATGATATAAATGAACTTATCTAAAAAACACAAATATACTCACAAATTTCAAAAACAAATTTATAATTACCAAAGGGGAAACATGTTGCGGGAGGAGGAATAAATTAGGAGCTTGGAATACACATACACTACTATATATAAAATAGATAACCAACAAGAACAGGGCTCTCAAGGCCATATTCTGTACTAATCTATTAGGGGAAAAGGATCTAAAAAAGAATGAACATATGTATCTGTATAACTGAATCACTCTGCTGTACACCTGAAACTAATACAATGTTGTAAATCAACTAAACTCCAGCACATTTTTTTAAATTGATAGTTTCTCTTTATTGAGAGAGTTTGGTTGAGCTGAGGGCATAAGATTGGAATAAGAGAAAGGTGAATTGAGTGACGGCTCTGTCTCTAATTAGAAACCAACCATGGGACTGCCTTTACTTCTCTACATCTTGGTTCTCTACTGCAAAAACTAGTCAAGGATCCTATGAGGATTAAATAATATAATGCAAGCAAAGCACTTACAGTGCTTGGCCTGCGGTCACTGCTCTTTATCTATTAGCTATTATGCAGGGTACATCATGAAAAACGCTGGGCTGGATGAAGCACAAGCTGGAATCAAGATCACTGGGAGAAATATCAATAACCTCAGATATGCAGATGACACTACCCTTATGGCACAAAGTGAAGGAGAACTAAAGAGCCTCTTGAAGAAAGTGAAAGACGAGAGTGAAAAAGCTAGCTTAAACCTCAACATTCAGAAAATGAAGATCATGGCATCCAGTCCCATCACTACATGGCAAATAGATGGGGAAACAGTGGAAACAGTGGCTGACTTTATTTTTGGGAGCTCCAAAATCACTGCAGATGGTGATTGCAGCCATGAAATTAAAAGACGCTTACTCCTTAGAAGGAAAGTTATGACCAACCTAGACAGCACATTCAAAAGCAGAGACACTACTTTGTCAACAAAGGTCCATCTAGTCAAGGCTATGGTTTTTCAAGTAGTCATGTACGGATGTGAGAGTTGGACTATAAAGAAAGCTGAGCACCGAAGAACTGATACTTTCAAACTGTGGTGCTGGAGAAGACTCTTGAGAGCCCTTTGGACTACAAGAAGATCCAACCACTCCATCCTAAAGAAGATCAGTCCTGGGTGTTCATTGGAAGGACTGATGTTGAAGCTGAAACTCCAATACTTTGGCCACCTGATACAAAGAGCTGACTCATTGGAAAAGACTCTGATGCTGGGAAAGATTGAGGACAGGAGGAGAAGGGGATGACAGAGGATGAAATGGTTGGATGGCATCACTGACTCAATGGACCTGAGTTTGGGTAGGCTCCAGGAGTTGGTGATGGACAGGGAGGCCTGGTATGCTGTAGTCCATGGGGTCACAAAGAGTCAGACACGACTGAGCAACTGAACTGAATTGAACTGAGTGTTAAACCTTGATCTACAAGCCAATTTCACAGAAGGTAAGGGAATACCATGTAGTTAGGAATGATGTCTGGGAGAAACTATTTCAAGTTTTATAAACTTGAAAGTTTGGGGGAATTTCAACATTTAATGTTTTTCCTGATGAGATTCTGGGGCAAAAACAACTTTCCTCAAACCGTGACATGGCTTCCAAAAACATAAACTAAAGGATAAAATTAATGAAGAGGGAGGTTTTCAACTTGACATACATTAAACACCGGACACTGTTAATAGCACAAAAACATAATCCTTACAGTGGCATCTTCAAAGATTTCAAGGAGGCAGTGAGCGACATTTGAACCAGACCTTGAAGAATGGGTGTGATTTCATTTGCCAGGTAGAATACAGATGATTGATAGAAGGGCAGGGCAGGAACTTCCCTGATGGTCCAGTGGCTAAGACTCCACATTCCCAATGCAGAAGTCCCAGGTTCGATCCTTGGTCAGGGAACTAGACCTCACAAGCCACAACTAAAAGTTCTGCATGCTGTGAGTAAAGGTCCTAAGTGGCACAACTAAACCTGGCCTAGATGGAAAGATTAAAAAAGATAGATACCTATTCACACATAATACATAATTGCATAAAAAAGGCAGGGAACATCCCAGATGAGCCAATGACAAATAATCTGCCTGCCAACACAGGGAAAACAGGTTCAATTCCTAGTCCAGGAAGATCCCACATGTCATGGGGCAACTAAGTCCGTGCACCACAACTACCGAAGCCTGTGCCCTAGGGCCCATGCTTCCCCAAAAGAGAAGACTCTGCAATGAGAAGCCTGTGCGCTGCTGCTGGAGAGGAGCCCCTGCTCGCTGCATCTAGAGAAAGCCTATGGGCAGCAACAAAGCCCAGCACAGCCAAAAATAAATGCAATTTTTAAAAAAGAAGAAGGGCGTGGAGGTAAAAAAAAGAGCAGGATTGATTTCAAGGCCAAATGTAAGGCAGCAAAGCCTAGGTAGCAGGCAGTGGGCAGGATTAACCCTCGGGCTACTCAGTCTTGCTGAACTTAGTAGAGAGTCTAGGCTCAAAGGACAACCTGGCATTTCTCATTCCTTCAGTACAGTCTTCTCCATATCCCTATATTTAACAACAAATAGGGCTTCTCAACAGACCTTTCTGCTTTTAAATCAGGTCATGTGGGATCTTCATCTCTCGACAAACCAGATAGAAAAGAGAAAGTGGAAAAACATTTCCAGACAAGAGTAAGTCTGCTTGTTGAGTACGGCCATTTTTTTGAGTCCACCTCATTCCAATGTTTACTTGGGAGCCTGACTGCCAGGAAAACTGAGCCGCCCCCGCAGCCTCCCGTGTCTCACACGCTGAGAGCCTGGACATGTAAGAAGTGCTCTGGACCCTGGAAAATCACTTGGGAGAAAGAGCTACATGCTTCCAAAATCTTCAGACTTCTTCCCGGGTTGCCAACAGAGGCATTTGTGGCCAGGAATACTGGGAAAAGGGTAGGCCAAGGGAAGAAGGTAAAGAGAAGCCGCCTTCAATTCCAGTCTTCCTGGAATGTTTTTGTCAACGGCCCTTGTCTTGATCCTAAGCCAAACTTCAGGGCAGAATGACTTTACAATGGCCCCAAAGTGACAAACGGTTAAGGGCTTAGGCAAAATCAGTTTTGCTCTTAAGAGAAGCACAAAATGATGATGATAATAACAACAAAAGAACAATTTACTGCCCACTTAATAATAAGTCATATCCGACTCTTGCGATCCCATAGACTGTAGCCCACCAGCCTCCTTTGTCCATGAGATTTCCCAGGCAAGAACACTGGAGTGGGTTGCCATTTCCTTCTCCAGGGGATCTTCTGAACCCAGAGATTAAACCCAGGTCTCCTACACTGCAGGCAGTTTTCTGCTTTGCAGGTGGCTTCTTTACCAACTGAACCACCAGGAAAGCCCTATTAATACTAATAATAAATTTATCATGTCTAGAACTTGTCCAACATGTTAGGAGTCAGGCTGTACATTAACCATGTCACCTGCGTCATCTCACTTAATCCTAACATCTGAGATAAATAATAGTATTATTACGAGATAAATATTCGTATCTCCATGATAATAACAACAGTATTGCTATTAATCTTATCAACAGATATAGGAACAGTGTGACCTAGACTACAATGGTCAGTGAAGATTTCCTTTGTTTCCTTATGCCTCGTGACTTGACAATAGTTAGATGAGGTCACAAAACTAGCTTTCACCCATGGGCTTTGTGCAGAAATGAAGCATAGTTCTTCAGAACTGAGGAAGTCAAAAACCCATTTGCACTTTCTTCTCCCAGTCCTGTTCCTCTCTTCCCCTGAGCTCAAGGGATGAAGGACGGTGGAAGTGTGTCAGTAGCTACTAGCTGGTGGAACCTCCATCACGCTGGTCCCTGAGTAACTAGGGAGAGTAGAGGCTGCTCATAAACTTGGGATAAATATATACCAGGAGCAAGGGATAAGCCTTTGTTGTGTTAAGCCACTGAGATTTAAGTGCTAATTTATTAACAGCTGTATAATCTACCCTTTCCTGATAATACACTAAGAAACTTAGTAACTTACCCTAAATAACAGATCTAAGTAAGTGATGGAGTTAGCACTAGAAACAAAATCTTCTGCTTCCCAGGCAAGTCTCTGCTGTACGAATTCCAATCTGACTGTGATAAAGGTCATAGTTTCTACTGCTCCCTTCACCATGTGTGTGGCAATGACTCCAAAAACCTATCCATGAAAGACCCAGCCCAGATGGGATATCTCATAAAGCAGCTAATAGATTAGCTCTGACAGGGCAGGCTGGTTAGAGGCACATGTGAAGACTGACTTCCCAGGCAGGCCCTGCACGTGACAAAGCCAAAATATCATTAAAAGCAGATACAAACAGAGGGATTGCCAAATAGCCTCACAAGGTCACACGAATTCACTGCAGTCCAAGGTCTGAGCCTCATATTACCCAATGTGGTCAACAGACCCAAAGCAGCTTCATTGCTCTAGGTTCAACCTGGAGTATCCAACTCACGGAAGATTTGAACCAGAAATCCAGTTTGTCATTTTAAACTCAGCAATATGATTATCACATGGTCAATAACGATTTTGCTGGCCTGACAACAATGATTTTGTTGGCACATTTGCTCATTTGACCACTTGGTTCGTCTTTGAAATATATTCCTGACCTGGCTTCCGGGGTATTTCACATTCACTCTCTTGCTGTTTATTTTTTCCACTTCACTAGAAGCTCATTCTCAGATTTCTTTGTTAATTCCTCCTCATCTCCCTATCTTTAGCATTGGAACACCTCAAGGCTCAGTCCTTGAAGGTCTTTTTCATTTGTGCACATTTCCTTGGTAATTTCTTCCAGTCTCGTGGCTTTAAATAGCACCCAGATGCTGATGACGCTGAACCCTATACCTCTAGCTGACTTTAATCTTTAGCTCTTGGCTGCTCGCTTGACCTCTGAACTGAGATATCTATCGAATATCTCAAATTTAACACGCCCCAGAGCTGACCTTCTGAGCTTCACCTACAAACAAGTTCTTCCTGTAACTTCACCATCAAAATCAATGGAACTACCATTTCCTCAAACCCACAGTCTTGGGGTCCCTCCTTGACTCCTTAATCTGTCTCATACATCCTACATCATACCCTCCAACAAATCCTGCTATTCTGTTTTCAAAATATAGCCAGAATTCAAGCACTTTTACCACCTTTATGGCTATCATCCAAGTGTCCATTATCTCTTTCCCTGGATCATTGCCATAGCCTCCCAAATGGTTTCCCTTTCACCTTAGCCAACTCCTCCGCATCAAACTATCCTCAAGGCAGAAGCCAGAGTGACCCTGTTAAAACCTCTGCCAGATGGGTGACGACTCTGTTCGATACCTGCCAGTGGCTTCCCATGTCACTCAGGGTAAACGCCACTGTGATGGCATTGGTCCCAGGTAACTTCACTCTCGTGCATTACCTCCCTGATCATGTTCCTACTTCCCCTCCCCGTGTTCACTGCACTCCAGTCACTCTGGCTTCCTTGTTATGCCTGGCCCAAGTCAGGCCCATCATACTCCAGGAATATTATGCTGGTAACTTAGAATTGATGCTTTTGAACTGTGGTGTTGGAGAAGACCCTTGAGAGTCGCTTGGACTGCAAGGAGATCCAACCAGTCCATTCTGAAGGAGATCAGCCCTGGGATTTCTTTGGAGGGAATGATGCTAAAGCTGAAACTCCAGTACTTTGGCCACCTCATGCGAAGAGTTGACTCAGTAGAAAATACTTTGATGCTAGGAGGGATTGGGGGCAGGAAGAGAAGGGGACGACAGAGGATGAGATGGCTGGATGGCATCACTGACTCGATGGACATGAGTCTGAGTGAACTCTAGGAGTTAGTGATGGACAGGGAGGCCTGGTGTGCTGCGATTCATGGGGTCTCAAAGAGTCGGACACGACTGAGCAACTGAACTGAACTTTCTTTGTCTGGAATCGCTTCCCCTCAGATGACCACATGATTTGCTGCCTCACCATCCTCAGAATTTAAGGCTTAATTCAGTAGGAACAGATCACTTCTGCTCCACGTGGTGTCATCTTTGCTCACTTCTGTTTTCATGGTCAACTGGCGGTCAGTGACCTCAATGATTCACTGTTTGTAGAGACAATGGGTATAACCAGGCCATGTCATTCATAATCTAGCACATTAACCAGGCTTAACAGCGTTCTCAAGAGCAGTAGGTGAAGGTAAGCCCCAATGCCCACATGTTTCAAGCTTCTGTTTTGTATTATTGTCCAACTGGCCAGAACAAATCAAACCACCAAGCCCAGAGTCAGTGTGGGAGGGCTACTCAACCAGTAGGGATTAGTGGCGCTAATGGATTAGTGCTGAAGAGATGTGGATTCAATCCCTGGGTCAGGAAGATCCCCTGAAGGAGGGCATAGCAACCCACCCCAGTATTCTTGCCTGGAGAATCCCACGGATAGAGAAGCCTGGCAGGCTGATCCATACGGTTGCAGAGTCAGACATGACTGAAGTGACTTAGCATGCATGCATTCTAGACTTTTTAAAAAGAATCTAACATGGTGTTAGATTAAAACAAAAAGCCCTGTAGTTGGAAACACCTGTACTGTAAATCTTTTCTTCAAAGTAATTTTTTAATTATAAGGGTTACTACAGAGGAAGAGACTTCTTTCCTGTCTAATTTTGTAAGAAAAAATGTATTAAAAGTTGCTTTAATTCTATAGTGCTTATATACTATTTTTATTGTCCTAGCATCCATTCAAGAACCACTCTTTTCTTCTCCCTGTCGATGGTTCTGGTGAGGTTGTTAGTGCCATATCCTAGTCCCTTCCCCCAACCTCATAACCAATCATATGCCTTCCCTGGGAATGATATATGGATCTGCAGTTGGAGGGGGTAGGCAGGAGACAGAAAGCCCTTTGTCTGCTGGAGGATACGAATCTGGAGCTGAAAGTCAGTAGCCATATTTCCCAGCACATAAGGGAAAGCCACCTATAGAATGAAACTTCAAAAAAAAAAAATTTCATTGAATTCTGGTTCTCGTTTGTGAGGTCCAGGTTCTGACCGTAATCCCTCCTATCCTGCTTTACCCGTTTTGATACGTGAACCAATAAATTCCCTTTTTCGTAAGCTATGTGCATGCATGCTCAGTCATGTCTGACTCTTTGCGATCCTATGGACTATAACCCACAACACTCCTCTGTCCATGGAATTTTCCAGGCAAGACTACTGGAACAGGCTGCCATACCCTCCTCCAGGGAATCTTCCCGACCCAGGGATCAAACCCACGTCTCTTGTGTCTCCTGCACTGGCATACAAAGTCTTTACTACTGGGAATTCCTTCCTTAAGCTGAGTTGATTCTCCATCACTTGCCACCAAGAGCTCTAATGTGAAACCCTGGGATTGCTATTCAATAAGCTCGTCTTCTCATTCGGCCCCATTACCGTCTTCAGCTGTCAACTCTTGAAATGCTTCAAAGCTTCACTAGAGAAAGTGTGGTCAGGAAGCGGGGCATGGAGGAGGAAGGAAAGGGAGCCTGAAGGAGAAGAGTGGACCACTGGGGAAAGGAAATAGGCAGGATGAAAAATCACCACCCAGAATGGCCTGACACAAGAAAAAGGAGACAGACTAATGGAAGACGCTTGGCAGCCAAGAAAGCAAGTGACGGGATAAGAGAGATGACACTGAATCCTAGGAACAGTATCACCTGAGAGGCTCATAGCAGTCAGAACTCTGAACAATGGCTTTAGGGTTGTCGGTGTTTGCTTTTTGGAAAAATATACTTAGGATCGTTAAGAGCAAGAAAAAAAGAAAGAGTGATGAGCAAGTCACTGTACAGAACATTAAAATAAAAAATGAGTTATGAGAATTACTTCTTGATAAAAGCACAGCCTTGTTACTTTAAAATTTTGGTATTCTATCAAAAATCCATTAAGATGATACAGGCTTATCCTTACACAGAAGTTATATTATACACAGCCAGCCCAGGGGATCATATTGTAAAGTATAATCTAGGGCAATTATGTTCCAACCCTCTGTTCCCTTTGGCATACAACTAAATTCCTTTTCAAGCTGCCTATCTTGTTTTCTGCTACTGCTGCTACTGCTAAGTCGCTTGAGTCGTGTCCAACTCTGTGCGACCCCATAGACGGCAGCCCACCAGGCTCCCCGTCCCTGGGATTCTCCAGGCAAGAATACTGGAGTGGGTTGTCATTTCCTTCTCCAGTGCATGAAAGTGAAAAGTAAAAATGAAGTCACTCAGTCATGTCTGACTCCTAGCGACCCCATGGACTGCAGCCTACCAGGCTCCTCCGTCCATGGGATTTTCCAGGCAAGAGTACTAGAGTGGGGTGCCATTGCCTTCTCCATTTTGTTTTCTAACACCACCGTAATTTTCTTCTCCACAACGTTCACATTTGTTTGACCAAGTTTCCCATAATCTCACTAGCCTCTCACTCATCAACCAACCAGGTTCAGACCAAATTTTTACTTTTAGCACAACAGCCTTCATCCCACCCCAAGCCACTTTTATGATGATGCTCACATAATGTCAATACTCTGCCAAATCTATCCTCAGTATGAATACTATTAACTGATTTTTTTTAATATTATTTTTTATTCCATCATTCCTCTCTTTTAAAATTTTGTTTTTAAATACTTTTGATCACTCCATGCAGCATGCAGGATCGAAGTTCCTCAAACAGGGATCGAATCCATGCCCTCTGCAGTAGAAGTGAAGAGCCGTTTTTATACTTTTTTTTTTATTTTTGGCTGCACTGGGTCTTCATTGCTGCACGGGCTTTTCTCTAGTTGTGGTGAGCAGGGGTTACTCTCTAGCTGCGGTGCGGCTCATTGTGGTGGCTTCTCTTGTGGAACAGACTCTAGGGCACAGGCTCAGTAGTTGCAGCGTGTGGGCTCAGTAGTCGTGGCACACAGGCTTAGTTACTCGGAGGCACATGGGATCATACCAGACCAGGGATTGAACCCATGTCTCCTGCATTGGCAGGTGGATTCTCTACGCCTGAGCCACCAGGGAAGCCCTGAAGTGCGGAGTCTTAAGCACTGCACTGCCACAGAAGTCCCTATTAAGTGAATTTTTTTTTTTTACAGTGTTTTAGTAGAGAGGAAGAGGTTCTTGACAATCTATGGGGAACATAACACACAGCAGCTATTAACAACCCCTGATTCACTTTTAAGTACAGAATTTCTGCCTAAGCTATCTGTAGTATACACACCTGAGCATGAAATAAAACCACATACACAAAATTGCTTTGGAAAGTAACTCCAATTGAAATGTCATAATTATTCATTATATTCCCTACTTTTGTTTGTTTACTAGGCATAGCTTGTTCCCAGAAGCCTCCATATGGCAGTTCCCAGCAGGTGCCCCCAGAAGCTGGAACTAGGTCCCTCCACCCTACTCACCTGGTATTAACCCCACCCTATATGCTGGTTCAAGCCTCAGGAGACCTGACCAGATCAAGGTCTTCATTCAATGGAATATTAACAAATCACTGACCACTGTTGTTCATTTGCCAAGTTGTATCTGACGCTTTGTAACCCAATGGATTGTAGCATGCCAGGCTTCTCTGTCTCTCACCATCTTCTGGAGTTTGCCCAAGTTCATGTCCATTGAATCAGTGATGCCATCCAACCATCTCATCCTCTGTCACCCTCTTCTCTTTCTGTCTCAATCATTCCCAATCCTGGGGTCCACATCTGAAAATTCTGACTCAATGGGTCTGTGGCACAGCCCAGAGTAATGTATTTTTTTAAATCTTCCAGAATGTTTACAATGGGCATCCAGATTTGGGAACAACTGTCTCCATAAGGAATCACACACCCAAATTCCTACACGACCCAGGCAATTGGCCTAGATTTCATTTTCCACTTTTGAGATATGAGTTTAAGAGTGGTTTTCCATTTCTCTTTTAATTCTACTATAATAAAAATAGAAGAAAGAGAATAATAAACGACAACTGATATTCAGCCTCAATGCCAGGACTCTACAGGGAATGGTGGGGACTGCGGCAATCTAGGTAATTCACACGCCATCTAAAAGAAACCTCACTACTCAGCTCTAGTTAATTATTGCCTTGCAGTATTGTATACCCCACATATCAAACCTTTTAGTTCATCCAGAGAGGGAAAAATTCAGGAGCCTGGATTTTGACATGAAATTTACAAATTTCTAAATGTTAGGAATGCACATGAATTCTTTTAAAACACTGTCTGAAAGAAAACCTCAGTGCAGAACACAAACAGCCAACAAAGCACAAGCTTGAGCATTTACTTCTTCCTACAGTAGAAAGCTTCCCAGGTGGCGCAGCTGGTAAAGAATTTGCCTGCCAATGCAGGAGACATGGGTTTGATCCCTGGATCAGGAAGATCCCCTGGAGGAGGAAATGGCAATCCACTCCAAGTATTCTCGCCTGGGAAGTCCCAAGGACAGAGGAGCCAGTAGGCTGCAGTCCATGGGGTGGCAAAGAATCAGACACGCCTGAGCATGCACATATACAGACAGCAGAAAGTACGGGGCAGTGAAACTGGCATCGCCTCTGGAGTCAGAAGTCCGGGGTTACCTTCCAGCCAGTGCTTTCCTAGAGTTAGTCTTAAACCTCTCAGGGCTCAGACATCTCTGTCACATGGGAGCAAGAAAACTGGATGGACACAATTGCTCTGAGGGCAAATAAAATCATAATTAAAAAGCACTTCAGGACTTCCCTGGTGGTGCAGTGGGTGGGAATCCACCTGCCAATGCAGGGGACACAAATTCAACCCCTGGTCCTGGAAGATTTCACTTCCCATGGAGCAACTAAGTCCATGTGCCATGACTATTGAAACCTGCTCTCTAGAGCCTGCGTGTTGAAAATGTTGAAGTCTGCACACCTAGAGCCTGTGCTCAGCAACAAGAGAACCCACCACAATGAGAAGCCCATGTAGCACGCTGAAGAGTAGCCCTCACCCACTGCAACTAGAGAAAGCCTGCATGCAGCAATGAGGACCCAGCACAGCCAAAAAATAATTTTTTTAAAAAAGCACTTCAGACATTATAAAATGTTAGTTCTCATTACTGCAGTTAAAACAGAAGATGGAGTTGCATGTGGCGGTAAAACGGTCTTTGGTAACAGAGACTGGAAAGTCTTATTATCAGGTTGATCTTTAAGTAAGGGGGTTCTGGATCAGATCGTTTTGTGTTAAAAAAAAAAAAAATGACAAGATCAGAGCCTTCAGCTCAGCACAGCCTTTGTTTTCAGCCTGATTTTGATTCCTTTCTCTTCTTCTCAGATGGTGAAAGCTGATAGCTAGTCCTGGCAGGGGCCTGCAAGTCTTGGATGCTAGAATCCTCCAGCCCCTTGGCACCGTCACCTGCCACAGCTGGAGGGGATGTGGACAGAGAAGAAGGCGTTTGGGAGGGCAGAAGTGAGTCAGACGATAGAGGCCTTGGGCCCTGAATGCAGTGGATTCAAAGACACCATGGAATTGGTGCTGATGAATTGAGAAGAGGCCCCAAGCCCAGAATGTCAGCTTTAAAGATATTTCACTGATATGAGAAGTCATCTTGGCACCAGCTCATAAGTTAAAAAGAGAGGCAAATTTGTCAACAGCCAAGGCTTGCAGAGCAGTTTCAGGCCCTCAGACCTAGTAAACACTGCTCCTGGTGGAAGCTGTCAAGTCAGACAGATAAACTGCTGGGCTCCTGTGGTTTATTGAGCCTGAAATGACTGTACGAGGTCAGATCCTCTCAGAGTTAAGTTACATCCTCAAATCTTCTGGCTGAGGAGAAGCTGGTAAAGAAAAACTAGGAGCTGCCTTATTGCTATCTTGTCTCTTTTTGAGGTGACTCCAGTCTGGAATTTAACCAAACAGGCACTCCTAAATTGTTTATGCCAAGAACATATTTTACTATCTACTGAAGCCTATGGGCCATTTGTCAGAATAATGTTTGCAAATGCTCAAGACAAAACATATGAACACAAAGAAAACAAAGTATGTTCAAATATAAATTACCAAAATATTTAAAATATCTGTGATAAGATCAGCCCTGGGATTTCTTTGGAAGGAATGATGCTGAAGCTGAAACTTCAGTACTGTGGCCACCTCATGCGAAGAGCTGACTCATTGGAAACGATTCTGATGCTGGGAGGGATTGGGGGCAGGAGGAGAAGGGGACGACAGAGGATGAGATGGCTGGATGGCATCACGGACTCGATGGATGTGAGTCTGAGTGAACTCCGGGAGTTGGTGATGGACAGGGAGGCCTGGCGTGCTGCGATTCATGGGGTCGCAAAGAGTCCGACACGACTGAGCGACTGAACTGAACTTAATAGTGCTTACTTGTTAAATAAATAAGAACATCTAGCAATAAATCTAGAAACTACCACAATTTGGGTCTTCCCTGGTGGTTCAGTGGTAAAGAATCCACCTGCCATTGCAGGAGATGAGGTTTCGATTCCTGAGTTGGGAAGATCCCCTGGAGAAGGAAATGGCAACCCACTCCAGTGTTCTAACCTTGGAAATCCCATGGACAGAGAAGCCTGGCGTGCTGCAATCCATAGAGTCACAAAGAGTCAGATACTACTCAGCAACTAAACAACAACAAGTAGTAAAGAGCATGTTGATACACCTGCAGTAACTGTATTATGAGATGAAAATCTGTGTGAGGTCTATTGTTGATGAAATGATAAATATTGCTAACACTTCTAAGGTTTGTTGCCAACATTTATAATAGGAAAAAAAATCTATATTTCAATTAGAAGTTACTGAAGATGTAATCTTTTTGCCTTCCAATTTCCTAGTGATCTGAGGGATCACTTAGGGATCTAAGCATTCAAATTAAAAGCCCTGTGATAAGGTGATAGAAACCAGTTCAGTTGAGCCACCCACCCTCTCAGCAAACAAGCAAATGAATGTATCTCTTCAAATGCCTCACTTGGGAAGCTACAAGTTTATGTTAACCATTGCTCATAATATTTGTTAAAAAAAAAAAAAAGTAGATCTCCTCTAAATGTATAAGCCATATTTATTTTTCTATAAAGTAAACTGCAAATTCAAGACTCTACACAACCAAGTTGGTAAGAAACCTCATGACAGTCATTCTTGGTGTTTCCACCCAACCAGCTTGGGACTCTTTCGTGATTCCAAGTTCTTCCTCAGTCTCACATCATTCAGGAGGGGCTCTCTGTGTTGATCATCTGTCCACACAAGCCACCCATATGAGATCCACTGTTCCTCTCTGATGGCTTCTTCAGGTTCAGTGGTTCTCTGTTGCTTGAGACATAGAACCTTTTCTTTATAAGTCTGCTGAAGCTTTTACTTGCTAAAAGGTATCATATAGCTATTTCTCTCTAGAGCCACTAACCTTCCCATGGTTGGTCATAGCAGATTTCCTCCAAGGCTGTAAAGTATAGAACAGACTCCATTTTTTTTGGTCGTGCCACATAACATGCAGGATTTTAGTTCCTTGACCAGCGATCAAATCCGTGCTCCCTGCAATGGAAGCATGAAGTCTTAACCACAGGACTGTCCCCAGACTCCCTTCTTAAGTGTGAAAAAGGAAGGAAGGAACTACAGTAGAAGGGAAAGTTAATATTTAAAAATATTATCCAGCTACATATTCTAGAATTCCACTTTGGAATCAACTTCAGAAAGACGTATGCATTTTATATAAAAGCCAATCTCTTAACTACACAAAAACATTGTGATTTAATCAAAATTGTCATTATTCAATTTGCTGTCCTACCTTATTCGTCAGATTTTATTCCAAATAATTTTAGGCTTTTGGCAAATATAACATCCATTCTCAGCAGGCAAAGAATTTCAACTCTGAGGATATTAGAAATATACATGAGGACCAGAAGTCCTTTCTAATATGACTCAAAATCCAAATGTAATAAAAGAAAACATGAGTAAATTTTACCTCATAAAAATGAAAACGATATGCATGGGATAAAAAAACACCATGAACAAAGTGAAAATATACACAAGATACTGGAATAGGTTTACAACAAGAGGGGGCTAATCACCATATCTAAAAAACTCGAAGAAATGAAGACAGGAAAATGCCAGCTCCTCAATGGGGAAAAAAAAAAGTCAAAGAACAGGAACATACAGAAAGGCAAATATAATACAAGATTTTCAATCTCACACATAAGAAGAAGAAAGCAAATTAAAACCCCATTGAGGGATATCTCCTTCTAGACAATAAGGAACACTGGAGTGTGCAGCCATTCCCTTCTCCAGAGGGTCTTCCTGACCCAGGGATCAAACCCAGATCTCCTGCATTGCAGGCACAGTCTTTACTGTCTGAGCCACTAGGGAAGTCCATATATATAATGGAATATTACTCAGCCATAAAAAGAACAAAATTTGCCATTTGCAACAACATGGATGGACCTGGAAGATATTATGCTTAATGAAATAAGTCAGAGAAGCACAAATACTTTATGTTATCACTTATCTATGGAATCCAAAAAGACGAAAGGAATGAATATAACAAAACAGAAACAGACTTGCATACACAGAGAACTAATCAGTGGCCACTGATGGGGAGAAGAAAGGGGGGAAAATAGAAAAGGAAATAATCAGGAGCAGAAAATCATGAGACAGTCCAGAGAAAAATAATAGAGAAAACATTAACAACCAAAAATATAGACCAATAGCTCTCATAATCATAGATGCAAAAATTCTCAATGAAATGTTAGCAAATTAAATCTAGTAGCATATAAAAAAGTATAGCACACAATTACCAAGTGGGGTTTAATCTCAGAAACTCAAGGTTGTTTCAATATTTGAAAGATCAATGTTATTCACCATTTTAACAGACTAAAATAAAAATGTCAAATCATTTCAGTAACTACTGAAAAGGCTTTTATTTAACAAAATCCAAAATCTATTCCTGATAAAAATTCTCAGCAAACTAAGAACAGAAAAAAATGTCCTCCACCTAATAAAGGGCATGTATAAAAAACTTATAGCTATATTCATAGGTGATGACTGTGTAAAAAAGTCCCCCAAATACATATTTAAATGCTTTGATAAAGTTATATCAATACACAAAAATTATTTATATTTTTATGTGAGTAGTATATAGTCAGAAAATTTTAAATTTTAAGTATCTTTGACAATAGCATTTAAAAATATGAAAAATTAGTGACATATTTGGCAAAAGATAGATAACACCTGTGTGCTGAAAACTACAAAACATTGCTAAGAGAATTTTTTCTTTTTAAAAAATTTATATTGGAGTATAAATTTAAAGAAAACATAACAAATGGAGAAATATACTGTGTTCTTGCATCAGAAGACTTCTCATTGTTAAGATATCAATTCTTTCCCAAATTGATATATAAGTTTCATGCAGTCCCAATCAAAAGACCAACAGGATATGGAAATACAAAGAACTGAGTATAGAAACAAGTTTTCAAATGAATTAAAATGTTAAAGAATATACACTTTTTAATTTCAAAAATGTGTGTGCTCAGTCCTCAGTCGTGTCTGACTCTTTGCAGCCCCGTGGACTATAGCCTGCCAGGCTCCTCCGACCATGGGATTTTTCAGGCAAGGATATTGGAATGGGTTGCCTTTTCCTTCTCCAGGGGATCGTCCCAACCCAGAGATCAAACCCCTGAGTCCTGTGTCTCCTGAATTGGCAGACAGATTCTTTACCACTGGTGCCACCTGAGAAGTCCTCAAAAATACTGCAAAGCTACAGTAATAATTACAATGTTTTACTAGATCCAGTTAGACAAATCAGGAGAATGGAACACAGAGTCCAGAAATAGACCAACAAACACTTCTAGTTTAGACTGATTTTTGACAAAAGTACAAGAACAGTGTAATGGGAAATGGATAATCTTTCTAATAAATGGTGTTGAGTAATTGGGAAGCCATTTGAGGAAAAAAATGAACCTCAACACCATAACAAAAATTAACTTGAAATGAATCCTAGACCTCAATACAACTGAAACTATGAAACCATAGAAAGAAAACACAGGAGAAAACTGTAATGATCTCGGGTTTGGCAAAAGTATCTTAAATACAAAAAGCATGAATTATAAAATTAAAAAATCAACAAACAACTTCATCAATATCATAGACTTTTGCTCTTCAAGAATTGTTAAAGTGAAAAGTCAAATCATAGACTAGGAGAAGATATTTTATATATACATGCATAGAAAGAGATTTGTAAACAGAATATACAAGGAGCACAACTCTACAGTAAGACAAGAAATCCAGTTAAAAAGAGACAAGACTTAAATAGTAATCTACCAGAGAAGAGAGATTTGGAGAACAAATAATGCCATGAAAAACTGCTCAAGATAATTCCTCAGTAGGAAAGCACAAATGAAAACCACTGTGACACACTGCAACACATAACTTCTGCTGCTTAGTTGCTCAGTCATGCCCAGACTCTGTGACCCCTTAAACTGTAGCCCGCCAGCCTCCTTTGTCCATGGGATTTCCCAGGCAAGAATACTGGAATAGGCTGTCATTTCCTTCCCCAGGGGATCTTTCCAGATCAGGGACTGAACCCATGTCTCCTGCATTGGAGACTTTTTACCACTGAGCCACGAGGGAAACCTCTGGAAAAGTTTGGCACTTTCTTAAAAACGTGGATATTTACCTACTATATAACCAAGTCCAATCCCAGGTGTTTACCCAAGAAAAACAAAAGTATAGGTCGGTCTATAGGCTTATACACAAATGCCCATAAAAGTTGATTAACAATGAAAAAAACTCTAATGTCCATCAACAGGTGACTGGATCAACAAATTGTGTCATACCTATGCAGCAGAGCACTATTCAACAGTTAAGAAGGTTCAACTATAAATACACATGACGACATCAATGAATCTAAAAACATCAGGTTAAGTGAAGACATAAAATGGAACACACTACATAAGTTAGTTTCTATAAAACTTGAAAAAAAAGTAAACAACCAACAGTGACAAAAAAGCAAGAAAGTGGTTGCCTTACCTGACTGGGGGAATAAGCAAGGATGGATTGCAAAGATCCACGGGAAAATTTTTGCTGTGATGGAAATTTTCTGTATCTTTATTTTGGCAATAGTCTCACAGGTGTGCATATCTGTCATAATTCATCAAAATGTCTACTTTAAATTTGATTTATTGTATGTAAATTATACCTTAATAAAGTTAATTCTAAAAAAGAAGAGACGTAGCAAACTATTAAGGAAAATCATTTTAAAACTGAAAAGCAAAAGCTGAAAAACACTCTGTTTTTATCAAAATATAAACTTGCTGAAGACAACTGTCAAAATGCCAATATATTTTACATAAATAATAACATGGTGATTTGGGGGAGAAAAGATTCCCCAAGGTGACTATTTTGAGGACAAAACTATTGGAGAATTTTTAAACTATGCGGACACATTTATAGTCTACTCACTTTTTTAGGCATGTGCTTCTGTGAGTGGGTGAGTACAGATACAAAATAATCAATCATCAGATCCACCACAGAATCAGACCTTAGAATCTTAATACCCAATCTTATCCACTGAAGTTCAAGGGTAATAAAGAGTCTGACTCCGTTTTTGACATTTGACTGCTGACAGTTTTCAAGCCCTACCACTTCCTTTTCCCCTTCTGCTGTACATCTGGGAAAACCGATAAGAAAGCCCACATGTGGCCTCCTTTGCTGCTAGCAGCCAGTTCAAACCACACAAGCCTTGACCCACACACAGGGACCCTCATCCCACCCACCCCCTAACCACCATGAAACTCCACATCAGTCTCTTCTTGTTCTTTCAAAGTCTTTCTTTTTTCCCTTTACTGGACCAGCTTGGGAAGCGGTCCTGATCTCCCTAGAATGCATCGTTATATGAGCAATAAATCATTTCTTATTCTCCTGGTGCATGTGCAGTGCCTCAGTTTCAACATCTGAACCAAATTTAGTGGGGTGAAGGTTGGGAGAGTATAGCTTGTCTATGCAGAGTGGTGACAACAATCAATTAGAGCTGATTTACTGTTGCTGGTTGCAAGGAGGTACGGGGGAGACACCAGGGTGACTATGCCAGGCAGTTCTGAGGATGGTCCCCAGAGAGCCTCACCTCTTTTTATTACTATTTATTTATTTAGCTGTGCTGGGTCTTAGTTGAGACATGCAGGATCTTTAGTTGCAGCATGTGGGATCTAGTTACCTGGTCAGTGCTCGAACCTGGGCCCCCAGGGTGAAGAGTGTGAAGTCTTAGCCACTGGACCTCCATGAAAGCCCCACTGATCTTTTGATATTCAAGTTTCTCCCTCTACTTGAATGTGGGATGTACCTAGTGACATATTGCTAATGAATAGAATATGGCAAAAGGGATAAGATATCACTTCTAAGATTAAGTTACAAAAAGACGTGACTTTCATCTTTCTTGCCTCTCTTGCTCACTGAGGAAGCCAGCTACCAGGTTGTGAGCTGCCCCATGAAGGAGTCAATATGGAAGTTGACACTCCCCCAGGAGAGCTTTCAGACGAGACTGCAGCTCAAGCCAGGACTCCTTTGCAGCCTTGTGAGAAGCCTTAAGCCAAAGCCATCAACTAATCTATTCCTAAACTCTTGACACAGTAACTATGAGATAATGTTTGTTGCTTTAAGCATCTAAATTTGGGGGTAATTTTGGTATTCAGCAATAACTAATACAGAGTGAGTTCCTGAGTAGAATTCCTGAATAACAGAAATGATGGCCAATAAGAAAAGAATGAGAAAAAAATTACTGTCTCAGAGAATATTGGGAAGATAAAGAAAGGGCACAGAAGCAAATTTTGAGTAATAAATTAGAAGCAGATGTTAGATTGACTAGAACAATATACTTGGTGATGTTAGAGCAGCATCTGATGGCCCCAAGTAACCAGGAATCACAAGTGACTTCTTGGTCTAAGAAAGTCCATGACTACATACATCACTTTGGGAGGGAAGATGTCTTTTTTTCCCAACTGTCTTGAACCTTTGGCTGATCCTATAGGGACATCAAGGCATGAAGCAATTGCTTTGTTTCAGTAAAAGTAGTCAATGAAAACAGCCTACATCAGTGTTCTTTTATCAAACAAGACCTCCTTTTCCTGACAGTGTCACAGAGAGAAATTTCACACTAACTATATCCCAGTCTTGACTACTTGTCATTGTTATTGACTGCTTACAAGAAATGAATGTGCTAAATGAGGTGAGGTTCGGTCCCCTGTTCCCTGTTTCAGTAGTGGCAAACCATCATTTTCTCTGACATCATTTTTTAAATCAGAGTTTTCTTCAGTGTCATCTGCAGAGACCTTTATCCTGCTATTGTCCTGGGAAAATCAAGGGAGGGCATGCACTAGGGTCTTTGTCAATTTCTCTGCACTTCAAATGCCTCTTCATTATTGTCAGCCATCAGCTCCTCGTGCCTTGTTTCAGAAGTGTTAGTCTTCCACCTTCTCTGAGGTTGGCCCCTTCACTGGCTCTCTGAACCAGTTCCCATCTCCCTTTGCTGAATCATCAATCACCTCCACTCACATCTTCCTTCCTCTTAGTCTGTAAATCTTTCCACCCACAGATACCTTCTTCTACCACTGACACCCCTTCCAGCTACCATTCTGTATCTTTCCTCCCCTCAGCTGAGTTACTTCTTGACTTTTTTTTTTTTTTTTGAGTTAAGACAAGTATATAGTTTGCAATTAATACAAGTTCCAGAAAGTAAAAGTCTTATAAATTGTAAATTTTCTATGGCTATAACAAACGGAAGTGGGACACAGGCCTGTATAAAATATGACTGATTATAGCAAAAGAAATAGCTACTATGACCACAACTAGTCCCTTTGAAATGTCTGGTCCAAATTTTAAGTTCTTCCGTGCTCACAGCAAGTTTCCAAATGGCCCATTGTTCAGGCCCACCATTTATCGAGGATGATCTTAGGATGAGGTAGGGCTAATCCACCGTCAAGCCACCCAAGAAGTCCATTGTCATAGTAATGTTCCACCATGTCAGTGACCTTCCATATCACACAGTGTTGTTAATATCATCTGAGCAGTCAGATAACCACATACCATGGGGCGCCCAATCAATAGTTGTATGATTAGCCACAAACATTGATTTTTTTAATTTGGCTTGACATTTGTCCCAACGAACAGGAATATAAGTAAAGTTTTTATAAGTAAACCCTTTGTATAATGTTTTTTATTTTTTCCTAACTCTTTCCCTAAAGTCTCAGTAGTATAAACATGGTTTACAGACAAAGAAAGGGCAGTAAATAACCCAAGCAATGTCCGAAAGCCTTTAGGAGGCAGGACGAAAGCCCAAGTTTGTCAGTTGACGTTTATGCATAATTTCTCTGGGCCCAGGCACAATGGAAGGACTTCATAGCCTAAAGAAATGTTAATTAGTTTTTCTTCCTCCTCAGGGTGTGAAGGCTCCTTCACATTCTAGGGAGGGGGCATACGTACAGAGTCATTAGTTGAAACGACTGGTTCTCTCTGTCCATTCGACCACCTGTAACAGAGAGGGGTTGGGTATTAGTCGAGCTCGAGCAGAGGAGGTACAGGCCAAAAGACTAAGCATTGTCAGGAGAATGTATTCAGGACTCCGAGGCAATCCCTGTTGAGAGACCAAATTTTCAGCTCAATTAGTAAGGGTTTTTATTTGTCCCCAAATGGGGAGATCATAGGGGTGATACTGCCGAGGGTGGTGCTTTCCGGAGATCTTTAGAGCAGACATAGCCCATATTGGAGTTTCTTCTTCCTGGGGTTCTTGTTGTTTCATCTCTGTTTTGAATGCTGGGGGCCCCCTTGGGTCGAATCAGCCTCAANGTTTTTATTTGTCCCCAAATGGGGAGATCATAGGGGTGATACTGCCGAGGGTGGTGCTTTCCGGAGATCTTTAGAGCAGACATAGCCCATATTGGAGTTTCTTCTTCCTGGGGTTCTTGTTGTTTCATCTCTGTTTTGAATGCTGGGGGCCCCCTTGGGTCGAATCAGCCTCAATAGGCCCTGGGGTCACTCCGTCCGAATCTGCCTATGTGTAACAAACCCCACGCTGGGCGCCGCTTGTTGAGGTCCTATAATGGACCGGAACCTGGTGGTCCAGAGTCGACTGATAAGATAAGTAAAGGAGAGAGAAAGAGGCTGATATTTCTTGGTTTACGCAGAAAGCCAATAAAGCCCCTGCACGGGGCTTGCTCTGTTCACGAAGGCTTCAGGCGCCCTCTTGATGGGGTGAAGACACAAAGCACCTTCTCGAGAGGGTCTTGGAAGCCCGGGCAGGAAAGTGAACACAGAAGACCTCTGCACTCCAAAGAAATAGCCTGAGAGAGAGAGAGACAGAGAGAGAAAGAAAGCAAGACATGGGGACCAAAGCTCTGATAGAGCAAAGGGTTACTTCTTGACTTATGCATTTGATAGCCTAGAGAAATCTGTTTTATATACCTACCATTCCACTATACTGTATTCAAATGCACCACTGCAAGAATAATTACAGCAGGATGGATCCTGAATAGTGGCCAGTTCCGATGAACTTACAGACACGCGCATGATTCAATCATTTTCATTCAGTGCAGAGCTATTCGCTGCCTACTGTGTGCCAGGCACTGTTCCATATTTATTAGTAATTCATAAATGTGTCAGGAATAACAGTGTCAGGGACACAGCGATAAATAAAGAAGATAGAAACCTCTGTCCTCTTGGAGCTTATGTTTCGAATGTAGGAGAAGAAACCAAAAAGGAAAACAAACTAACAATTAAACAAGTATAAAGTACGGCAGCATTGAGAAATGCTATGCTAAAAGTAAAATAGGGAGGGGCCTACTCATTGCAATGGAAGTGGGAGAACTAGTGAGGCAGGATTTTATAGAGATACTAGGGCACAATAGTTAGGGGAGAAGATTCTGGAGCCGAAGGACATAAGCTTTTACTCTCCTTCTCTCATTTTCTAGCTGTGTTCTTGGCGAAGTCATTCAACCTCTTGGTACCTTAGTTTCCTCATCTGTGAAATGGGAAGGATGTTAGAACCTACCACAAAGAGCTGTTATAAGGACTAAATGAGTGTGTGTGTGTTAGATGCTCAGTCGCATCCAGCCCTTTAAGACCCCATGGACTATAGCCCACCACACTCCTCAGTCCATGGGATTT
Source organism: Neotragus moschatus (assembly GCA_006410615.1). Taxonomy (NCBI): domain Eukaryota; kingdom Metazoa; phylum Chordata; class Mammalia; order Artiodactyla; family Bovidae; genus Neotragus; species Neotragus moschatus. The sequence continues at coordinate 1,190,261 of SJYA01001943.1, read as the reverse complement.
CTCCAGGCAAGAATACTAGAGTGGATTGCCATTTCCTTCTCCAGGGAATCTTAGCTCAGGGATTAAACCTGGGTCTCCTGTATTCCAGGCAGACTCTTTACCATGTGAGCCACCAGGGAAGCCCCTAAATGAGCTCACCATGAGTTCTCATAATATTTAGAATATTAAAACAATGAGATATATCCCTGATCTCTCAAGAAATAATGTATGTGGACATACACAAAAGCATAATACAAGGTGGTATAAACCCTCCACTCTTTCAGAGGGAGACATCAACTCACATCGTCACTCTTTACATAATATCAAGGTACTCTGAAAGTATCTTCTCATCCAGCATGTCTTCTGTCCTTCACCACAATCATGACAGATACCACTGCCCTCATCATACCTGTTGGGGAATAGCAACACATACGTATCCATTGAATCTTTACTTGACAACATAATGACTCAGCCTGGAGATAGAGTTGAGGTCGAGTGGCAAGTGCACTGGCTGATAGTATGACCTTTTACACAGCACAAGACTGTATTTAAATCAAGAACTATAAAGTTAACTGTGTGACCTTGGACAAATTATTTCACCTAGAAGAGCCTCAGTTTCCTCATGGGCAACATGAAGACAATCAATTCTAGCCTCATCAGTCTCATGCAAGGATTAAATGAGATGTATATGAAGCACTCTGCAAATCCTTCAGTCCTTAACAAGCACCCAGCAGAACGGTAGCTTTAAAAGAAAACAAGGCTAAACCACACATTTCTCTCTCTTGATTCTGTGAGCTTGTACCTGTATGAAGCCTCGAGTCACCTTCAAATTCATAAGATGACACCATGAATATGTCAATGTGTTCTAAAATGAAATAGAGGAACTACACGTGAGTCCATGAGAATTCACTTCCTCTCAAACCAAAAATTTTGTGGACTTATCTGCTTGTAATAGGGAGTACCAAAAGATCATATTTTTAAATATGGATGTAAGCGATCTTTTTTTTTTAGATCTGCATTTAAACTATGCTAACCAATGATTTCAAACATAAATAATAGCATTTTACTCAAAATATATTTCCCAAGTGGCACTAGTGACCAAGAACCTGCCTGCCAATGCAGAGATGTAAGAGACATTGGTTCATCCCTGGGTCAGGAAGATCCCATGGAGGAGGACACGGCTACCCACTCCAGTATTCTTGCCTGGAAAATCCCATGCACAGAGGAGCCTGGCCGGCTACAGTCCATAGGGTCGCACAATTGTGGCCCGCTGTGTCCAACTGAGTTGGACATAATTGCAGCAACTTAGCACACACTGAAAATATAAGTTCTTGAAAAGTTTTGTGTAAATTGGGTTTTCTGGATCACTTCAAAGCTTCAAGGAAAGCTTTTAATGTAAAGAATCTCTGGAGTGAATCCTTTCAGAAAAGCCATGGACTGCTGCTAGATTGACCCAGTTTTATCTGTTTTCTCTCTCTTTTTTTTTGCTGTGTAGATTTTGAAATACGCAGGAGTAAGACAGCACATGTAAGACCTGGGTGGATACCAGGTCTCTTTATCTGGAGAAAACGACACGAGAGACTGCTAAAGGTTGGGTATGTCTTCATGAAAAAAAACATGTGTTTTGATGCAAAGCTTAGAGAACTCAACTTCCACAAACTTAGGAAAGCTATCCATAGCAGACTTTGGGGCAAGAATAGCTCCCAAGTCTGCTCTGAGATTATAAACAATGATCTGGGATGGCACACATTTCTGACTTCAGCGCCCTGGAAATAAGCTATATCAATAACTTACTCCTAAGTTCCTTCAAGTGTCCCAGTTTGCAATCGAGAAAGACAGTGTGATTAGTAATATTTCACACCTGTATCAAACAGCCTGTGATCTTTGTGCATCAGAGAAAGCTTTGTGAAAGATGCCAAGATCCATTTTAACACTCAGCAGCATGCACAGAACTGAACTGAAAGGCACAATGAAAAATGAGACCTGATATTTACCAAGTTCCAGCAGGACATGAAGGCAATGATGTGGAAATGGATAAGCTGAACACACACAGGCGATGTGTATTCAAAGTATATTCTCTAAGAGGCTTATACGGTTCAGCTAAACGTGGTTGAGGCAATTGCCATTTGAAACCTTTTCTAGATCATAGTCTTATAATGTTTTGCAACCTGCTAAATTGGATCTTATGTGTTGAAGCTTCTACAAGCAGGTCTAAATCCCTGAAAGAAGAGTGTGAGGAGGAGAGACAACGTGATGGACAGGACGGCTGGGAGAGGAGATAAAGGGAGAAGTGGGATCATTCTCCTGCACACTGAGGGAAGGACACCTGCTAGGTCCCACCGCATCCTCCTGTGTGGCACTGGATGAAAGCTCTCAGAAATCCAAGGCAGCTCTCGCTGTTGGAATAATGAGACCCTTCCAGCCAGTGTCCTACTATAAATGACTGGCTGCTCTGGTCACTGGTTGCCCGAGCAACAGCCTGGATTATATCCATGGGCATTCGAGCTAGGTAGTCCCGGCTCCCCTACTCACTAGCTGTGGGATATGGGGCAGGCTGCTCACTGTCTCTCCCCTCTGTGTCTTTACACTGGATCATGACACTGTCTGGATCCAGGGCCTGGTGACTCTGCTGTGCAGCTGAAGGCTGGAATGCACGCACAGCTGTGGCACAGAGCATGGGCTGCATGTCAGCAACAGGCACACACGCCATTCAAGCAGCATCAGGGACTCAGCGGAGCTGCTTCATGCAGCTGTTCTCGGCACGATAATAAGATGCAAGTCATACAGTACTTACTATGTACCAGGCAGGCCATGTTCTAAGTGAATTACAGAGGTTAACTTATTTAATCCTCACAGTTCCCCTATGAAGCAACTATAGTTGTGATAATCATTTAATACAGGCAGGGAGACTCGGGGATGAAGTAGTTCTATTTCTTGCCCCACATCAGCCTGCAAGTGAGGCATGGAGACAGGGTTTGTGCCCAGGTGGTCTGGTTCCAGATGCTAGGAACGTAACTTCACATCATACTGCTGCAGTAACATGTTATTAAAAATAAAGTGATATCGGCTTCCCCGGTGGTAAGAATCTGCCTGCCAGTGCAGGAGACACAGGTTCAATCCCTGATCGAGGAAGATCCCACATGCTGCAGAGCAACTAACCCCGTGTGCCACAACTACTGAAGCTGCACGCCCTAGAGCCCGTGCTCTGAGACAAGAGACGTCACTGCAATAAGAAGCCTGCGCATTACAACTAGAGAAAAGCCCCAGCAGCAAGGAAGAGCCAGCATAGCCAAAAGTAAACAAATAAATAAAACTTATTTTCAAAAAGTTAACAAAGTGGTATCTCACAGGAAAGGATTTCAAAAGTAATGGCTGGCGCTAACGGGGCAGGGGCTTTAGCTCACTGTAGAAGGACTTTAAAGACCAGGTGTCTGGGTTAGATCTCTTTCTAAGTTAAATTTGGGAATAGTTTAAAGTGAGTACATAGAATATCAAATGTAAAACTAGATTATTAAATGGTAGGAAACCCCATGAAGTAATGCAATTTCAATTTTAAGAAGCAACATTTTTAAGTGTTTACTTACCTGTAATTTTGTACATTGTATTTCCATGGAAAAAAATCTGGAAATCTTAATGTGGTTATCTCTGTATGGTACTGTCTGTGTTGATTCTTTGTTATGCTTCTCTGAAATTTCCTGGGTTTTTTTGTTAATAATGAATATCTATTACTTTTGAAATTAGAAGACCACAACAAATATTTTAAAATGAGAAAAAAATAAAGTAGCATCTAGAAACACATGCAGTGGTCACTTAAACAAGAGGGGTCAGTATTAGGTTCAGTTCAGTTCAGTTGCTCAGTTGTGTCCAACTCTTTGCAACCCCATGAATCATAGCACGCCAGGCCTCCCTGTCCATCACGAACTCCCAGAGTTCACTCAGACTCACGTCCATTGAGTCAGTGATGCCATCCAGCCATCTCATCCTCTGTCGTCCCCTTCTCCTCCTGCCCCCAAACCCTCCCAGCATCAGAGTTTTTTCCAACGAGTCAAATCTTCGCATGAGGTGGCCAAAGTATTGGAGTTTCAGCTTTAGCATCATTCCTTCCAAAGAAATCCCAGGGCTGATCTCCTTCAGAATGGACTGGTTGGATCTCCTTGCAGTCCAAGGGACTCTCAAGAGTCTTATCCAACACCATAGTTCAAAAGCATCAATTCTTTGGCGCTCAGCTTTCTTCACAGTCCAACTTTCACATCCATACATGACCACTGGAAAAACCATACCCTCGACTAGACGGACCTTTGTTGGCAAAGTAATGTCTCTGCTTTTGAATATGCTATCTAGGTTGGTCATAACTTTTCTTACAAGGAGTAAGCATCTTTTAATTTCATGGCTGCAGTCACTATCTGCAGTGATTTTGGAGCCCCAAAAAATAAAGTCTGACACTGTTTCCCCATCTATTTCCCATGAAGTGATGAGACCAGATGCCAGGATCTTCATTTTCTGAATGTTGAGCTTTAAGCCAACTTTTTCACTCTCCTCTTTCATCAAGAGGCTCTTCACTTTCTGCCATAAGGGTGGAGTCATCTGCATATCTGAGGTGATTGATATTTCTCCCGGCAATCTTGATTCCAGCTTGTGCTTCTTCCAGCCCAATGTTTCTCATGATGTACTCTGCATATGAGTTAAATAAGCAGGGTGACAATATACAGCCTTGACGTACTCCTTTTCCTATTTGGAACCAGTCTGTTGTTGTATTAGGTTAGATCATATATATACATACAGGTATATATACTTGAAAAAAAAGTGAAAGTTGTGTTTGACTCTTTGCAACCCATGGACTGTAGCCCACTAGGCTCCTTTGTCCATGGGATTCTCCTGGCAAGAATACCGGGGTGGGGAACCATTCCCTTCTCCAGTGGATATTCCCAACCCAGGGGTTGAACCCAGGTCTTATATGTCAAAATTATCTTCTGAGCCTAAAAGGACTTGCACGAGTCAACTAGCTGTCTGCCTGCACCATGGACAGTGATGACTTCTTTAAACAACAACCTGAAAATTAGCAAAGGCACATTCAGAGTAATTTCCTATGTTCTCTTTATGATACCATCAAGTATCCACAACTTAAGTCACTGAAACCAGACACCTAGGGTTCACTAAATTCACCCCTTCTAATACTGCTGAACGAAGTCTCCAGCAAACATTCTAAGGTCTACAGATTTTATAGCCAAGATTTCTCTTTAATCCATCCCTTATTCTCTGTTCTCCACCCTACTGTTTTTAGTTCAAGCGCTTATCAATTTCCTTTTGGATAACTGGATCAGACTCCTAACCTAACCTTTCTTTCTGACTACATTCTTGTCCACTTCAGTCCCAAAGAAATCCATTTTTCTCATTGCTACTGAAAAATCATTCTAACATATAAGTCTCACAACGTTGAGCCTCTGTGTCTAGAGAATAAAGTCTAAACTACTTTTTCAGGTACATAAATCCCTTCCTGATTTGATGCTTTCATCTCTTCCCACTCCCCTCAGATGTAACCACACATGCATTGGGCAGATGCTGTTTCCTCTAATTGGAAAGCCCTCTCTCTCCAATCCACCCTCCCCCGTAGCTCCTACCTCCATAGCCTTCATTTGCAAAGACCCTGCTCAATCACTGCTGTTTAGTCACTCAGTCATATCTGATTCTTTGCAACCCCATGGACTGTAGCCCACCAGGCTCCTCTGTCCGTGGGATTTCCCAGGCAAGAATACTGGAGTGGGTTGCCATTTCCTTTCCAGGGGATCTTCCTGACTCATGGATCAAACCTGAGTCTCCTGCACTGCAGGTGGATTCTTTACTACCAAACCACCCAGGAGGCCCTACTCAACCATTAAGGCTTAGCTTAAACATCACCTGCTCTAGGAAGTCTTCCGTGATTTCCCCAAGGAAAGCTAGCTGCCATCACCTCTATGCCTGTAACTGCCAAAACATAATTCTTCCCCTAACACTAGCATATGAACTCTCGATGGCAAGTGCTGTGTGTACACAATACAGTCTCAGCTCCAGAACTGTCTCTGGCATGTTGGAAGAGCTCAACAAGTAGTTACTGTGTTATTACAGCCCTGTCATATTAGAGTTGTCGGTTGACGAGTCAGCCTCCTCCACAGCAATGTGAGTTCCTGGGGTCAAAGACCATCCTTACTGCCTCTATTCCAGCACCTCGGGCAGCATTGGTATCTGGCAAAAATAAGTGAGCACTTAATGTTTATTGAACAAATCAATGCACAGGCCAATATGTGAATAAACCACACAGGCCTCCAGGATCCCCTTTCCTGTCAGCATAACCTAAAATTATGTTCAGCAGTATGTCCAGAGCCCTAGTGGTTTCTCTAGTATATCTACTAGTGTTTAGGGGGAGTTCTCACCAGAAACAGATCAAGTCCTGTTGGAAGACGCTGTCATAAAATAAACCAGACTCCAAGAGACCAAAAGGGACATTGGTTGCCTGTGTCATGAATATAAATGAAAATGTTCGTAAGTGAAATCTAAATTTTAACTTGAAAAAAAATACAGCTCCTTTAGGATGTCTACCCCGGTGTACTTATTCATCAAAAGGAACTTGAAAACGCTGTGATTTGAAGTATGGTCTACAAAGGACAAAAATCCCATTCAGGTGAGGGTTTATCGAAAAAACTCATTTCACAACAGCTCTTGAGAATGTTCAAGACGTTCAAGAGCGTTCATTTGTTACATCATCTCCCTGTGAGGTGGGCGTTAGGGTCGTCATCCCTGCAGACGAGTAAATGAAGACTCAGAGTTCCAGGTTACCGAATAAACTCCTGGTATAGCAGAGCTTGGGTTCTATAATATACAGGGTGTCAGTGGACCAAATAAATACAGCTATGTCACCCAAACTCCAGAGTTACAGGTTGCTGGATAAAAACGTTGCCCTAAGCTAGGACCTCATTTCCTGAAAGAGGTCTTAAAACATCCTGCCTTAACATCTGAGCTCACTGTGGGGACAAGTGAGTTGTTCAGTTCCTGTTACTTCATTGAGCACCTACTGTGTACATGAAGCACCTATAGGGCTCAGCCCATGGTATGATTCCTGTAATCCAAGGAGGGCGTGAATGGCCCTGAAAGGCATGGATGCTGCACCAGAGAACGTGAAAAATTCCTGGTAACAGATTGCTGGGCAGGCAAAGACAAACTTGGGGGAGTATTTAAGGATAAAGGAAATTTTAAAAATTAGAAAAACAAGGGTATGTTGATGGTATATTATTAAACGTAAAACTTGGTGACAAATCTGTGAGTATACTATTCTTATATACACATATACTATACAAACACAGACATGCACACACACACATAATGACGGGAATGGAAATGTACACACCAGAATGTAATCACTGCTTTCTCTGTATAGTGAGATTGCATCATTTCATGGGCAGATGAACCCACAGTAGCATTTTTGAAACAGTAAGCTATGAAATCAGTTTAGTAGGTCTCAACCAGTATTTCTTAAATAAAATGCAATGAAAAAAAAAAAGATAAATGTATGGAAGCTTTGTTTTGCTTATGCACATATGGGTGTATGTCTCATATTACACTGTTCTTTACTCCAGGCTGCTGCCAAAATATTTGAAAACCACCACTTGAAGGGACAGTTATCAAGGACCTACTATATAACACACAGAACTCTGCGCAGTGTTATGTGGCAGCCTGGATGGGAGGGGAGTTTGGGGAGAATGGATACATGTATATGTATGGCTAAGTCCTTTTGCTGTTCGCCTGTACCTGTCACAACATTGTTAATCAGCCATGTGAAAGTGTGTTAGTTGCTTCAGTCATGTCTGACTCTTTGCAACCCCCCAATACAAAATAAAAAGGTTTTAAAATAATAAAAAAAAGTACAGTTATTGTGAAATTCAGTTTACAGAGGTTAAGTAATCCACCCAAAGCCACATGGTTAGTAAGTGGCAGAATCCATTTTTATCAATACACACAATACACCTTCATTTCTTGGAAAGGGCAAGCCTCGTGATGAATAAATAAAAGGTGCCTGCAGAAAGATGATATAAATGTTCTAATAATTACTATTTTTTTAATAACACCAGTCGAATGAAAGTATTGCTCCCTAATTTTATTGTTGAGACTGAACATTTTCCAGATGCACTGATTTATTAACTGTCATAGCCCTAGCCACAGTTTGAACTCCAGCTAAAATTTTCTTTTCACTTTCATCACTTCTAAGCTTGGTTGGAACTCCTATGCTGCGAGTTTGTTTTGTTTTGATTTCTTTCCTTTGTTATTCCAGGCACATCCTTTCTCCACGAGGAACCACACGGCCCCCTCCTGATCTCCCCCCACCTTCCTGCGAGGTGCGAAGTACAACCCACCCCCTACCCCCAGGCTAAGCCCACCAGCCCAGGGCACACCTGCCTGTCTTGGCAGACCCTAGTGGCAGAGCGGCTGAGTGCACACATTTGCACACAAGTGCTGCACCTGGACAAACAGGACTCAAACCCTTCAAGTCCAAGGGCAATATTTCTCCACTGGATCATCTTACTGACTACAACCTCAGCACTCTCACTGAGAAATTCCTTCCCAGCCCAGGGTCTGTAAAACCCCAAGAATGCTTCTCCTTAGCAAGTGACACTTCAGAGTGGTTTTGACAACTTGGAAATACCACTAAAGTGATAGTTTAATGATTTTATGGGTTTTTCTTCCTGAACCTCCTCTGTTTCTTCAAGACCCACAGATTCTCTCTTTTTTAAAACTGTGGCAAAGTAGAGCCCTGGTCTTGTCCAAAAAACCCTTCTGCCTAATAAAAAACTGATCAAGTGCAAGTACCTAAACCCACAAATTTGGAGGAAAACCCTCTACAGATGACCCCACCCATACTCATGAAACCAAGGAGGTTTCCATTTACGGGTCGGCGTCACTTCTGGGGGTGGGGTGGGAAAGTATCTTCGAATGAGGAGATATGGGGTCGCAGGGGACCAAGTCTGGGAGGAGAACTCCCTCTGCTTGAGTTGAACCTACTTCCCAGGGCTACTAGGGAAAAGCAAGGGAGGAGACAGAGACTAGTCCATCTTACCTTCTCCAAGGGGACATGGGCTTTGATTAAGAAGGGATAGGTCTGGCTACATACATTTTGGGGACAGGGCAAAAAAAAAAAATGAGTTCCTAGTTAAAAAAAAAAATTAATAAGAATTTTAAGATTGTGACCATAACACATTAAACCAAACAGGGGACCCTGGGGGAACTGTCCATACAGGTCACGTGCCTTGAGGAGGAGGGTTACATTTTTAGTGCTCATGGCACTTGGACACTGAGGCATTAAATAAAATGAATCTTCCATCTAGTCTAATCCTTGCTGCCATGTGTGCACATTTTTTATGTGGATGCGCTGGTTACCGTGTTACAATAAGTTGTATAACTAACATTTAAATAGAATTTACACCTACTGTATAGCTCAGGGAATTCTATGCTGTGTGGTGACTTAAATGGGAAGGAAATCCAAAAAAGAGGGGATATGGGTATACATGTAGCTGACTCATTTTGTTGTACAGTAGAAACTAATACAACATTGTAATTATACCACAATAAAAAATTTTTAATAAAACAAATAGAATTTGCTATATACTAGGCCCTGGACTAGTTATTTATATGCATTATCTTGCTTAATGTTGAAAAAACCCTAGGAGGTAACAATCACCGTCATTCCCATTTTGCAGATAAGGAAACTTAGGCTTAGGGGACAACCATTTGTTTGCTGAAGACTATTTACTAGAAAGTGGCATTTAGTTTGTGTGCCTTTGGTGTGGGAGAGGCAAGACAGGCACTTGCCAAGGGAGAAAAATTCAAAGGGATGTGAAAAACTCAAAAAACTCAAGATAACTACTACTTTAATACAATCTTTTAACTTCTGATTTTCAGATCCCTGTAGGTTGATATGCAATCGTTAGAAATAATATTCTTAGTACTCTTTATCTAGTTTTTTCCAATGGTAACATCTTACAAAACTATGGAAAATATCATACCTAGGTGACAGATATTAAAACAGTAAAGATACCATTTTCTTCCACACAAGGACCCCTCATGTTGCCGCACATTTCCTCCTCTTGCCCCACCTCCAGTCCCATCCCACCTGTGATCTAAAACATCCCCATGCTTCATCTCCTGTTGGAAGAATTAGAAGGAAAATAGGGTGGGATCCACTCGCTAAACCACCTTGTTGTATTTCTGATGTTATTTCCATCTCTGATCATAAGATTTAGTCATTTTCCAAGAAAAACCATTGGAAAATCTCTTCGTTAATATGATGAATATTGCCAGCAGGATTGTTCCTTCTCTTTAAATCCTTCTCTAGAGCCAGAGAACTCGGTTACTGCCCAAATTCTGTAGCTATAAATGCCACCCTGACACCTCATAACAGACACCATTGGTTGCCTCCCCTACATACACCAGGCACCTGCCATTTCCTCTTTCCTAACAGAATCCTACTTTTGTTTCATTCATCCTTCTCTGAGCATCCTATGTTGCTAGAAAGGCTGGTCCCATCTTCAAGTCCATTCAGTATGTTTTTATTTGTCTAAGCCAATCGTGAGGACCTGTTTTCTTATGTAGACATAACACATGATAAAATTAGGACCAGTGGAAGGTAAGAAATGATGTCTGGAACAAGTGGCCATCTTGTTGTTACTGTGGAAGTCGCTCAGTCGTGTCCAACTCTTTGGGACCCCATGGACTATACAGTCCAGGGAATTCTCCAGGCCTGAATACTGGAGTGGATAGCCATTCCCTTCTCCAGGGGGATCTTCCCAACCCAGGGATAGAACCCAGGTCTCCTGCATTGCAGGTAGATTCTTTACCAGCTGAGCCATCAGGGAAGCCCAAGAATATTGGAGTGGGTAGCCTATTCCTTCTTCGGCAGATCTTCCCAAACCAGGAATTGAACCTAGATCCGTGTTACTCTAAATACAAAGCCAACACAAAGGAAGGCAGAATGAAAAAACAGAGACAAAGCCCAGACATCCAGTGGCTAGAGCAGCCCTCCCTCTGAACAGCTGTTAAGTTTAAAGGCTCAATGCCCTTATTACTTAATCTGGTTGGACTGTGAGTTTTCTGTTACCTTATCAACAGAGCTCCAGTGCTAAGTCGCTTCAGTCGTGTTCAACTCTTTGAGACCCTGTGGACTATAGCCTGCCATGCTCCTCTGTCCTTGGAATTCTCCAGGCCAGAATACTGGAGTGGGTTGTCATGCCCTTCTCCAGGGAATCTTCCAAATCCAGGGATCAAACCTGTGTCTCTTACGTCTACCTGTATTGGCAAGCAAGTTCTTTACCACTAGTGCCACCTGGGAAGCCCTGTTACCTTATCTGATAGATCCTAATATCCTCTCTAGGCTTTGGACCCAGGCACAGAAGCTTCTGTGTCTTGACTCTGTGACAATACAGCTATACCAGATGCCAAAGTCCACACTGTCCCTGTACTAACCCATATGTGTGTCATCAACTCTTTTTTTGTGACTGTGCCATGAAACATGTAGAATCTTAGTTCCCCAACCAGGGATCAAACCTGTACCTCCTGCATCACTGCATTGGGAGCACGGGGTTTTAATATTGGAGTACCAGGGAAGTCCCATGTTACCAATTATATTTGGGGATCATTTTTAAATCATTCTGCAAATTCCTGTAGTTTTCTTTTTAGGTATTATTCAAAACTGGACATTTCTTGGCTAGCAAAAGTTTGTAAACACACTTCTTAACAGGAGAAGAATCACAGCAGTCCCAGAGGCAGGTGTCCATAGGTGGTGTGTGTAGAATAGGAAAACGCTCATGGGTAATCCATAAAATGATACTACGTCACCCTTGACTACTCATTGTTTCTACTTTAGTAACAAACATACAGGATGATGATTAGCTGATGCTCTGGGGTAAGCCAGGCAGGGACAGAGCCCAAACCAGAGGGACCCAAGATTTATATGACAAGGCTATATTTTCCGGAGATGCCTTAGACAAATTTTGGATGCCATAGCTGCAGATCTTGGCTGTTAACTAGTTTAGTTCCCCGTGATGTCAGAAACTGTTGTGCAGAAGTAATGACCAGTTGGTATGAGTGTGATTCTCGATGCGTGTGGGGCTGGCTTGTTTTCATTGTCTCACTGGTCCATGCTCACAGCTACAAAACTTGATTGCCAGTCAGTCAACACAGGCTTCATCAACATCCACCAAAACAGAAGCATAGAAATAAGTTATGATAACAGTGCTTCTCAAATATCCCTGAGCGTGCAAACCACCTGGACTATTGTCAAAAGGCAGATTACAAGGCTGGTCCCATCTCATAATCTATAACCAGCCTTTCTAGAAACATAGGATGCTCATTATGTCCTGAGTGGGGCCTCAGTTCTGAATTTTTAACAAATACCCAAACTATACTGATGCTATTGGTCCATGAACTATTCTGAATAGCAAGGACTCTACCACCAGGACCTGCAGTTGAATTCTCTGAGATTAAACTCAGACTTTAATGAGACTAGCAGTTTGCTTTCTGTTAGGGGATTTGCACTGGCCAGGTTAGTCAGAGGGCTTGTGGTCATCCAGCCCCTCTCTAGTGGATGAAATCATGACATGGGGGAAAACAGAAGGCTTCAGTGAAAGCATTTAAAGGCACCTGAAGCCCCGCTGAAAACCACAGAGCCTGGTTGTTCAACCCTTCACACTTCAGACTGCCAGAGCCAACTTTCTCTCTTTCTTTCACCAACTAGAGTTGGCTTTCTATTACTTACAATCAAAGTTCCTAACAAAAATTATAATATAATGGCTAAAGAAAATTATGATATAACCCCAGGGAAGAATAATGCTGCTATCAAAAATCATTCTTGCAAAAAACTATATTAAGATGGATAAATAATATAGGATTAAGTGAAAAAGCAAAAAACTGAGGGAGTTCCCTGGTGGGCCAGTGGTAAAGACTTTGCCTTTCAATGTAGGGGGTGCAGGTTCAATCCCCGGTTGGGGAACCAAGACTCCACATGCCTCCCAGCCAAACAACCAGAAAATAAAAAAACAGAAGCAATAGTGTAACTAATGCAGCAAAAACTTTTTTTAAAAAAAGGTCCATATTTTATAAAAACATAATACCAACATAGACATACAGAATAGTCTGAACTGTATAAATTTTTGAAGAATATTAAAAGTCAACCCTGAAACACATCAACAGCGGTTATGGTAGGCTGAATAACGGGTCCCTGGATGTGACCTAATTCCCAGAACTAGTGAATGTTACCTTATTTGGCAAAGGGGGCTTGCCAATGTGATTAAAGATCACGAAGGGAAAGGACTATCCTGGAGTGCTCAAGTCAGCTTAGTATCACCACACTGGTCCTTCTAAGAAGGAGGCAGGGTCAGGGTCAGAGGAGACGGCACGATGACAGAAGCTAAATCAGAGTGACGTACTTTCAAGAGGGAGGAAGGAACTTACAAGCCAAGGAAACTGGTCACAGAAATTGGAAAAAGCGAGGAAATATGTTGCCTTCAGAACCTCTAAGATGGAACCGGTCCTGCCAACACCTTGACTGAAGCCCAGTGAAAGTGATTTCAGATGTCTGACCTCCAGAACTGTAAGATATCACCATGTGATCATGTTACAGCAGCAACAGAAAACAAATATAGTGGTTGTCTCTGCACTTTCCTTTGATAACATCTTACTTAAAAAAAAAAAAAACACAAATTAATTTTAGAGAAGGATTAAGTATAACTTGCTATAAGAGGTGATATTAATCATTATTTTTACATTTTAATATAGCTTGGTTCCTGTTGTTTTCTAGGACTGTAGAATGTAATCAGATTGAAGTCTTATTTCAATATATATTTCAGGAGAATCTTCTCTGCACTAACAGAATCCTGACCCCATCATCTCCTAGAATTCCTGACTTCTGTTAATATCCAACAAGTGACTTAAAATGCATTCACAAGGGGCTTCCCTGGTGATGTAGTGTTTCAGAATCTGCCTGTCAATGAAAGGGACATGGGTTCAATCCCTGGTCCAGGAAGATCCCACATGCCACAAAGCAACTAAGCCTGTCTATGCCACAGCTACTAAGCCTGTGCTTTAGAAACCATGCTTCCCCACAAGAAACCAAGCCACCGCAATGAGAAGCCCTTGCACCATAATGAAGAGCAGCCCTGACCTGCGGTAAGTAGAGAAAGCCCAGGTGCAGCAATGAATATCCAGAGCAGTCAATAAATAAATAAGTCTTTTTTTTTTTTTAATGCACTCACAAGGCTGACACCTGATAGAACCCAAAAGGTCCACTGACATATTCAAATCACAAAGCACATCAAAGGCAAACTCATAATGCCTTGTGGAATTCTCCACTCTCCTCTCAGTGACTCTGGGTTCACATATGGGACCACCACCACCACCAACAATGCGGCATGACTGCTACATGCCTGGGAGCATCTAGTATAATGGACCAAAGACATATCAATATGTTTTTAGAGAGTGATATAATTAGCAGCACCATACAAAGTCATTAGATCAATTAAAACTGATCAAGGGTTCATCATACAACTTATGACTTTTGTTATCATTCACATTTTGCTCCCTTAGGTTTTTGTTCCAACCCTGTGTATAACATAATACACACAAAATTTTCAAAAATGACACATTGCAAAATTTTGAGTGAGGAAGAATTTTTCAGTGAATTTCATGCAGATACTTTCTGATTGTCTGAGTGACATATACTAGTGTCTCCAAAGATGATAGTTCTTCAGAATATAGTTCTGATTCAGATGAACTGAATATGAGACCAACAAAAAAACCTTAGTGATTGATTCTGGTATGGAAAGTGAAAATGAAACTCATGGTGTTGGAGAGTGCTCCTTTGCTTCTAGAGATGAGTAGATTGAAGACAACGCTTCACAAAATATTGGAAGACTTTACAGGTGTGTCAGGTGTAACTATTGAATATAATAACCCACAAAGTGTTAGTGAAATAACAATTAATTTGGGGCCAACCAAAATAAAAATCGCCAGCCATAGGCACTAGTTTCTGTAAGAATACCGCACTCAATAATGAGTTAAAGGTCTTGAAACTCTGAACACGGCTCCTGAAACCAGCTGAAGAGTCCTGGTCTAACATTCCCAACCTCAGGCCAGGATCACTGGCCCCTCTTTTGAACCCTCACAGTCTTCTGTTCATATGTCCTGTTGTACTTAATCTGCTGCTACTAAGTCACTTCAGTCGTGTCAGACTCTGTGTGACCCCATAGACGGCAGCCCACCAGGCTCCCCCGTCCCTGGGATTCTCCAGGCAAGAACACTAGAGTGGGTTGCCATTTCCTTCTCCAATGCATGAAAGTGAAAAGTGAAAGTGAAGTTGCTCAGTCGTGTCCGACTCTTAGCGACCCCATGGACTGCAGCCTCCCAGGCTCCTGCGTCCATGGGATTTTCCAGGCAAGAGTACCGGAGTAGGGTGCCATTGCCTTCTCCTGTACTTAGTCTACCTTATCATAATTATCTGTTTATGCATCCATCTCCCCAATTGGACTTTGATTTCCTCTAGGGTGTGGTCTATGTCTTACACCTCTTTGATTTCCCAACCTAAGTGCCTGGTTTAGACAGAGCATTGAATTAGCATTGAATAGCAATAATGTCTATTGAATTAAATTAAATCCTAGCCTTAACAACTGAGGCTCTGAACTCTTATCCAAGATAATAAGAATTCAATTTTCTTGATTCTATTAACTTAGGATAGAAAGAACTTGCTAAAGTGGAACTACTTGACATCCTGACCAACTTTACTCCTGGCCTTGGATAAACATGAGATGCCTTCTAGAGGAAACCTGACAATCTATCTAAGGTGAGTTTAAATTTCAAAGGGTAAAATCCAGACCATGCCCTGGATGTTCAAATGAATTCATGATGAATGAGAGCTCCATCAAGTCCCTTAATCTGTCTTTTCCAGGACTGATTCAAGCCAGGCCAATACTGGTTACATGGTAACTTCCTCCTCAAGATGCTTTGCAGAATTTGGGTACCAAAAAACATTTATCTGAATTCTGATTCCTTCATCTAGAAAATGATGATAAAATACTTACCCACAGAGATCATTGGGTATTTACATAAATTGTGTCAGTTCAGTTCAGTCGCTCAGTAGTGTCTGACTCTTTGTGACCCCATGGACTGCAGCACACCAGGCTTCCCTGTCCATCACCAACTCCTGGAGCCTACTCAGACTCATGTTCATCGTATCAGTGATGCCATCCAACCATCTCAGGAATTTCTGCACATAGCAAGTACTCAAGAAGTAACAGTTGCTATTGTCATGAATAATAACTATTATCCCACACAAGAGGCTCTAGAGAGAGTAAGCTCTGATCCAACATATACCCAACGGCCCCTAATTTTTTTGAAGGGTACACAGAGGTTTATTATTACTTCTACATTTTTTTTCTAATTTTTCTTACATTGAAGTACAGTTAATTTACAATGTTGTGTTAGTTTCTGGTGCACAGCAAAGCAATTCAGAGATATATATATATATATATGCGCATGTGTATATGTATATATCCTTTTTCATGTTTTCCATTATAATATATTATAGGATATTGAATATAGTTCCCTGTGCTATACAGTATGACCTTGCTTTTATCTATTTCATTTATTTATTTTTAACTTTATTTTATATTGAAGATTAAAGTATAGCCAATTAACAGCAAAGCGACCCAGCCATGCAAACACATGTATCCATTCTTCCCCAATCCCCTTTCCACCCAGGCTGTCACATAACATTGAGTAGAGTTCCCTGTGCTATACAGTAGGTCATTGTTGGTTATCCATTTTGAATTCTCCAGAGGATCTTTCCGACGCAGGGATCGAACCCAAGTCTCCTGCACTGCAGATGAATTCTTTACTGTCTGAGCCTCCGGGAAGCCCCTTGAATACAGAGAACTGCCCGCAAATTTGGAAGACCCATCTCCCCAGGTATTTTTTTCTCCCACATAGCCCCATCTAGTGGTGAGAACTTAAGTAAAAATGATTTCATCTTGGTCCATAGAATGTCTACCATCAAAAAGAGAAGACTCATTCCTAATAATCCTAATATTCACATTTGGGTTCACCTTACACATATCCACGCATTTCCTCCCCTTCTTTAGAAACTAAACCATGATTGACCTCTTTCCTCTAGCTATTCCTCTCCAAAGTTTACTAATATTTTAGGAATAACGTCTCAAAAGCACTACACTTGAGAAACTTCTATTTCTCTACTCAGCCATAAAAAAGAATGAAATAATGCCACCTGCGGCCACATGGATGCAACTAGATTTTACCACATGAACTGAAATAAGTTAGAAAGAGAAACAGAAATAGCATATGATGTCACTTATATGTGGAATCTAAAACATGACACAGATGAACCTACCTACAAGATAGCGACAGACTCGCAGACATACAGAAGTAACTTGTGGCTGTCGTGGGGAAGGTGAAAGGGAGAGGTTTGGACTGGTAGCTGGCGTTGGTAGACGCAAACTATTACATTTAGAATGAATAAACTACATCCTACTGTATAGCACAGGGAACTATACCAATCTCCTGGGATAAACCATAATGGAAAAGACCATAAAAAGAATGCATGCATAAAAATAAAATTAGAAAAATTTTAAGTAACTTATACTTCTAACCAAGATAGAATAGCAGCAACTAGTTCTCTTTCGCCTGAAATAACTGAGAAACAAGACACTATATATGAAACAATTGCTTTCAAGTCATTGTACACCAGCAACAAAGGATGACGTTCCCTGAGAGCTGGAAGAAAAAATTTCCTATAACTAACTGCCAGGCGTTCTGTCTGGAGACACTTTCTAGGCTCCAGGGTATAAAAAAGGAACCTAGGAAGAACTCAGCAAACCTTCGGGAAGGAGGAGACGAATTAGGGAGTCCAGAGACTAGAATTCAGAGGACAGAGAACCAGAGATGAAAGAGAAGCAGAGAACAAGCTTCAGAGATCGGCAGAAGACATTCCTTGAGCCTTCAACTGAGTAACGATCAGCACATATATGCAAATAAACTACCAAGGGCAGGAAAAGAACCATGTGAAAGCGTTACAGGGAGGAACACTTGGAATTCACGCAGGGCTAAAATATGGTTCCTACCAGCCAGGACAGAGAATAATTTACAGGGTACTGTGCTGATACTCAAAACAGATCTGTCTCAATAGTGGGACAGAATTTGCCTTAGAATAAATATTGCTCTGGTCTTACCTATCAATGCTTGAAAAATACATACTTAGAAGGATTAAGTATGTATTACTTAATTACTTCCAAGGAACTCAACTGTATTTTAAAAATATTTTTAACTGTACAAAAATATCTAGTCATTCAACAAGATCTAACAGTCGTTATATGGAATCCAATTTAAAAAAATTCTAAGCCTGCAAAGAAGTAGGAAATACAACCCATGACAAGAAGAAAAAGAAATCAATGGAAACAGGCCCCAAATGACATAGATACAGAATTAGTAGAGAGGGGCATTAAGGCAGTTAATAGAATATATCCCATTATTTTAAGAGCTAGAGGGAAGATGAAGCACATTTCATAGACATAGGGAAAAGAATTTTAAAGACCCTAATCAAACATCTAGAAGTGTAAACTACAATGTTTGAAATGAAAAATCAGACAAGCAACTGAATGTGATTCAGGAAATAAATTAGGGAATTCTCTGGTGGTCCAGTGGTTAGGACTCTATGCCTCCACTGCAAGAGACACTGGTTCGATTCCTGGTTGGGAAACTAAGATCCACTAAGATCCCATAAGATCCCCCATGTTGTGTGGTGTGGCCAAAAAAAAAAAAAAAAAAGCATTAAGTAGGGATAAACAGAAAAGAAGACAGAAGATCACATACTGAAAACAAGGGAAAGCCAGGAGAATATAGATCAAAATATTTTAAATCTCAAAGGGAAAACAATGTGACCTGAAGAGAATTAGGAGACAAGCCACAAATTGGGAGGAAATCTTCCCAAAAAACATATCTAACAAAAGACTGTTACACTAAATATACAAAGAACTTTAAAAAATCAATGGTAAGAAAATAAGCAACCCAATTTAAAAGTGGGCCAAAGATCTTGACAAACATCTCACTGAAGAAGATAAACAGATGGCAAATAAGCATATGAGATGA
Organism: Neotragus moschatus; assembly: GCA_006410615.1. Classification (NCBI taxonomy): domain Eukaryota; kingdom Metazoa; phylum Chordata; class Mammalia; order Artiodactyla; family Bovidae; genus Neotragus; species Neotragus moschatus. The sequence continues at coordinate 1,171,112 of SJYA01001943.1, read as the reverse complement.
TGCTTATCATCATATAGCATCAAGGAGACACAGATTAAAACAACAGTGAGGTACCACTATACACATATTCAGTTCAGTTGCTCAGTCATGTCCGACTCTTTGTGACCCCATGAACCACAGCACGCCAGGCCTCCGGGCCCATCACCAACTCCTGGGATCTACCCAAACCCGTGTCCATTGAGTTGGTGATGCCATCCAACCATCTCATCCTCTGTCGTCCCCTTCTCCTCCTCCCCTCAATCTTTCCCAGCATCAGGGTCTTTTCAAATGAGTCTTAGCATGAGGTGGCCAAAGTATTGGAGTTTGAGCTTTAACATCAGTCCTTCCAGTGAACATCCAGGTCTGATCTGCTTTAGGATGGACTGGTTGGATCTCCTTGCAGCACAAGGGACTCTAAAAGAGTCTTCTCCAGCACCATAGTTCAAAAGCATCAATTCTTCAGTGCTCAGCTTTCTTTATAGTCCAACTCTCACATGCATATATGACTACTGGAAAAACCATAGCCTTGACTAGACGGACTGTTGTGGACAAAGTAATGTCTCTGTTTTTGAATATGCTATCTAGGTTGGTCATAACTTTCCTTCCAAGGAGTAAGCGTCTTTTAATTTCATGGCTGCAATCACCATCTGCAGTGATTTTGGAGCCCCCCAAAATAAAGTCAAGGCTAAAAATAAGCAAAGTGGGATTTCCCTGATGGTCCAGAGGCTAAAACTCTGTGGTCCCAATGCAGGGGGCCGGGTTGGATCCCTGGTCAGGGAAATAGAGCTCACATACCTCAACTACAAGTTCACATTCCACAGCTAGAGATGCCCTACATGCCACAGCAAAGACCAAAGATCCTGTGTGCCCCAACCAAGACCTGCTGCAGCCAAATAAATAAAGATTTTTAAAAATACATAAACTACTAAGCTAGGAAAAGACATGGAGGAACCTTAAGTGCCTAATTGCAAAGTGAAAGAAGCCAATCAGGAAAAGCTACATCCTAGATGTTCCAACTATATGATATTCTGGAAAAGGTAAAACTGTGGAGACAATAAAAAGGTCAGTGGTTGCAGTGGGTACAGGGAGATGAATAGGCAGAGCACAGAGGACTTTTAGGGCAGTGAAAATACTCTATATGATAGTTTAGGCATACCTAGTTTTATTGCGCTTCACTTCATAGCACTTCACACACATTATTTCTGGATGTCTGGAGAGTATTTTCAGAAAAGATTAGCACTTTAGCCAGTAGACTAAGTAAAGAAGATGTCACCAACGGCAGTGTTGCTGCTGTTCAGGCACTGAGTCGTGTCCAGCTCTTTGTGACCCCAAGAATGGCAGCATGCCAGGCTTCCCTGTCCTTCACTATCTCCCAGAGTTTGCTCAAACTCATGTCGATTGAATTTGTGATGCCATCCATCCATCTCATCCTCTGTCACCCCCTTCTCCTCTTGCCTTCAATCTTTCCTAGCATCAGAGTCTTTTCTAATGAGTTGGCTCTTTGTATCAGGTGGCCAAAGTATTGGAGTTTCAGCTTCAGCATCAGTCATTCCAATGAAATCCTTCCAATGATGCCTTTCCACGGGGATGCGTGGGTGTTAGTCAGTCTTGTCCGACTCTTTGTGACCCCATGGACTGTAGCCCACCAGGCTCCTCTGTCCATGGAATTCTCCAGGCAAGAATACTGGAGTGGGTTGCCATTCCTTTCTCCTGAGGATCTTCCCAACCCAGGGATTGAGTCTAGGTCTCCTGCATTGCACCAGGGGATGGGCATCACCTAATTCCTTCAGGGTCTGAATAGAATAAAAATGTGAAGGAAAGGTGAATTCCCTCTCTCTTCTTGAACTGAAATATCTATCTTCTCTTGCCCTCAAACATTGAAGCTCCTAGTTCTCAGGACTTCAGACTCTAAGACTGCAACCGGCAGTCTCCAGGTTCTTAGGCTTTTGGACAAGACTGAACTATATCACCAGCTTTCCTGGTTCCCCAGCGACGGAGGCAGATTGTGGGACTTTTTGCATCCATAACTACAGTAGTCAATTCCTTTAATAAATCTTTTCTTATATGTATTTTATTGGTTCTGTTTCTCTTGAGAACCCAGACTAATATATTATGGATATACAAGACTTGAACAAGACTATCAACCAACTTGACCCAACTGATATTTATAGAGCTCGCAACCTAACAACAGCTGAAAACATCTTTACAAATGCTCATGGAGTATTTACAGAAACAGATCACATTCTGTTCCATATAACAAGTCTCAGTAAATTTAAAAACTTTTAAAATACACAAAGTATGCTCTCTAAACAACAGAATTAAATTAGAAATTCATTAAAAATGATATCAAGAAAATCTCCAAATATTTAGAAATGAAAAAATTTGGAAAGCAAACAATACATGCTAACCCAACCAAGTGGGAAATTACAAAGTGTTTTGAGATAACAGAAAATGAAAAACACCATGTCAAAATTTATGGCATACAATCAAAAAAGAACTTAGAAATTTGTAGCATCAAACATCTCTACAGGCATATCTTATTTTATTGCATTTCACTTTTTGTGCTTCACAGATTTTTTTTTTTTTTTAAACAAATTGAAGGTTTCTGGCAGCCTTGTGTTGAAGTCTATTGGCACCAATTATTCCTAAAGAATTTGCTCACTTGTCTCTGTGTCACGTTTTGGTTAAGTCTTGAAATATTTCAAGATTTTTCATTATATTCATTATGGTAATCTCCGATATTACTATTGTAATTGCTTTGGAGTGCCACAAACCACCCCGTATAAGATCACAGATTTAATGGATATATGTGCAAGTTCTGACTCCTCCACCCACCGGTCGGTCAATCCTGTTTCTCTCCCTCTTCTCAGGTTTCCCTATTCCCAAATAAATAACAATATTGAAATTAGGCCAATTAAAAACCCTACAATTCCCTCTAAGTGTTCACGGAAAGGAAGAGTCACATGTCTCTGACTTTAAATCAAAACCTAGAAATGATAATGCTTAGTGAGGAAGGCACGTCAAAAGGTGAGACAGGCCAAAAGCTAGGTCTTCTGCACAGTGAGCCCAATTATGAAGTTATGAACACAAAAGGAAAAGTTCTTGAAGAGGATTAAAAGTGCTACTCCAGTGAACACACCAACTGTAAGAAAGTGAAACAGCCTTATTGCTGATATGGAGAAAGTTTTAGTGGTCTGGAAAAATCAAATCAGCCACAACACTCCCTTTAACCAAAGCCTAATCCAGAGCAAAGCCCTGACTTTCTTCAAGTCTATGAAGGCTCAGAATGGTGAGGAAGCTGAAGAAGAAAAGTTTGAAGCTAACAGAGGTTCATAAGGAAAGAAGTCATTTCCATAGCATAAAGTGCAAGGTGAGGAAACAAGTGCTCATATAGAAGCTGCCACAAGTTATTCAGAAGATCCAGTGAAGATCATTAATGAAGGTGGTCACACTAGACAGCAGGCTTCCCAGGAGGGGCGGTGGTAAATAATCTGCCTGCCGATGCAGGAGACATGGGTTCGATCTCTGGGTTGGGAAGATACCCTGGAGTAGAAAATGGCAACCCACTCCAGTATTCTTGCCTGGGAAATCCCATGGACAGAGGAGACTGGTGGGCTACAGTCCAAGGAGTCACAGAGAGTTGGACAGGACTGAGAGACTGAGTATGAGCACAAGCTCACTAGACAACAGATTTTAAACGTAGATAAAACAGCCTTATATTGGGGAAAAGTGCCATCCAGTGGTTTCATACCTAGAGAAAAGTCAGTGTCTGGCTTCAAACGCCCAAAGGATAACCTGACTCTCTACTTAGGGGCTACTGTAGCTGGTGACCTAAAGCTGAAGCCAATGCTCATTTGCCATTCCAAAACGGCAAAATTCTTAGGTCCTGAAGGATGGTCTGCTCTGCCCATGTGCTATAAATGGAACAAAGCCTGGATGACAGTACATCTCTTTACAACATGGTTTCCTGCATATTTTAAGCCCACTTCTGATACCTACTGCTCAGAAAAAAAATTTCTTTCAAAATATTCCTGCTCATTCTGGTCATCCAAGAACTCTGAGGGAGATGAATAATGAGATTAATGTTGTTTTCATGCCTGCTAATAAACATTCTTTCTGCATCCCATAGATCAAGGAGTAATTAAGACTTTCAAGTCTTATTATTTAAGAGATACAGTTTGTAAAGCTGTCACTACCATAGACAATGAATACTCTGATGGATCTGGGAACAGTAAACTGAAAACTTTCTGGAAAGGATTCACCACTCTAGATGCCATTAAGAACATTTGTGATTCATGGGAAGAGGTCAAAACATCGACATTAATAGGAATTTGGAAGAAGTTGATTCTAACCTTCACGGATGAATTTGAGGGGCTCAAGACTTCAGTGGAAGAAGTACTTACAGATGTGATAGAACTAACAAGACAACTAGAATTAGAAGTGGAGCCTGAAGATGTGACTGAATTCCTAGAATTTCATGATAGTTACTGAACTGCTGTAGCCTCATGGTAAAACTTTAATGGATGAGGAGGTGCTTCTTAAGAGTGAGCAAAAAAGTGGCTTCTTAGGATGGACTCTACTCTTGTCAAAGATGCTGTAAAGATTGTTGAAATGATGACAAAAGGATTTAGAAATTATGTAATCTTAGTTGATAAAGCAGTGGTGGGGTTTGAGAGGACTGATTCCAATTTTGAAAGAAGTTCCACTGTGGGTAAAATGCTGTTATACAGCATGGCACGCTGTGCATTCAAATTTTTAGATTCTACAAAGCTGGAGGCATCACACGTCCTAATTTCAAACATTAATACAAAGTTACAGTAGTCAATACAGTACGATACTAGCATAAAAACAGACATATAGACCAAGAGAACAGAATTAAGAGCCTAGAAATAAACCCCTGTATATATAATCAAATACTGTTAGACAAGGCAGCAAATAATCCTCAACAGGGAAAGGACACTCTTCTCAATAAATAGTGCTAAGAAAACTGGATAACCACATGCAGAAAAATGAAATTCAACTCTTATCTTATTCCACTCATATAAATGAACTTGAAATGGATTAAAGACTTAAGGATAAGACCAGAAATCATATAACTTGTAAAAGAAAACATAGGAAAGAAGCTCCTTCACATTGGTCTTGTGAATGGCTTTTCGGATAGGACACCAAAAGCACAAGCAACGAAAGCATAAATAAATAAGTGGCATTATATCAGGTTAAAAATTTCTACACATCAAAAAAAATGGCAAACCACAGAATGGGAGAGAAAATATTAGCAAACCATATACCTCATAATGGATTACTATTCAAAATATATAAAGAACTCATATACAACTTAACAGCAAAAAATGAATGAATAGATTTAAAATGGAAAGAGAAATTGAACAGACATTTTCCAAAGAAGACATCTAAATGACCAAGAGATACATGAAGTGCTCAACATCACTAATCATCAAGGAAATGCAAATCAAAACCACAATGAGAGAGCACCTCACAAATGTCATAAGAATGATCACCAAAAAGACAAGAGTCAAGTATTGCGAAGGGTGTGGAGAAAAAGGGAATCCTAGTAAAGGGAATCTCATCCTCTGTTGGAGAAGGGGATGACAGAGAATGAGATGGTTGGTTGGCATCACTGACTTGATGGACATGAGCTCTGAGAGTTGGTGGTGGACAGGGAAGCCTGGCGTGGAAATGAACATAACTATACCCAGTATGGAAAACAGCAGAGAGGTTCCTCAAAAACTTAAAAACAGAACTACCATAATATATAACCCAGCAATTCTACTTATAAATCCAAAAACTAAAACAGGATATCAATGAGCTATCTACCCTCTCATGTCCACTGCAGCATTATTCGCAATAGCCAACATATGGAAACAGCCTGAGTGTCCATCAACAGATGGATGGGTTAGGGAGCTGCGATATATAGTAGAATGCTATTCAGCTATGAGGAAGATGGAAATTCTGCGATTTGCAATATGGGTGGACCTCTGGGGCATTATGGTAAGGGAAGTAAGTCAGACAACATGCAGACGCAGAGAATGGGCATGTGGACATGTCGGGGCGTGCTGGGATGAATTGAGAGACAGGGACTGACATAAGTATACCACCATCTATAAAATAGATAGCTAGTGGGAATCTGTTGTATAGCACAGGGAGCTTGGCACGGTGCTCTGTGATGACTCAGAGGGTTGGAATGGGAGGGTGGGAAGGAGGCATAAAAGGCAGGGGATACGTGTATAGCTGATTCACTTCACTGTACAGCAGAAACTAAAACAACACTGTAAACCAACTAGACTCCAATTTAGAACAAAGATGAATACTAAATGGTACTCTTCTGTAAGGAGTTTACAAAAACCTAACTCATACAAACTTCTACTCAAGGAAAAATTATAAGATCTTAAAAAATAAAAAAATATTAATTAAAAATTAATATATTATTATATTATATTAATTAATATAATTAAAAATTATATAATTGGTTTTATATAGACATCCCCATAGAAAAATAAGTTTTTTAAAAGACATACATATAGAGGAGGGCAGTGAAACTACTCTATGATACACTATCATAGGGACACACCTCATGCTGCATTTATCCAAACCCACAGAATGTGCAACACCAAGAGCAAACCCTAGTGTAGACTCTGGACTCACTGACAAGGATGTGTCGATGCAGCTTCAGCAGTTGTAACAAATACACCACCTCGCTCTGGGGAGGGGCATTAATAATAAGAGGAGCCTATGTATGTGTGGGGACACATAAGACACGAGAAGTCTCTGTACCTTCCATTTCACTGCCAACTTAAAGCTCTTCTGAAAAATAAAGTTTATTGGGAATTCACTGGCTGTCCAGTGGTTAGGGCTTGATACTTTCACTGTCAGGGCCTGGGGTTCAATTCCTGGTCAGGGAACTAAGATC
>SJYA01001943.1:1021637-1163415 GCA_006410615.1 Neotragus moschatus | reverse complement strand
GTGGGGGGGGGCGGCGGGTGGAGAAAAGAAAAGCAAACAAAAACAAACAAGAAAATCTCATGTTATTGCTATTTTCATTCCATAGTCAATCATTGAGCACCTTTCCCTTCCTGTTTCTATGCATTTATACAGCTTACAAACATGTGTGTGTGTGTGTGTGTGTGTGTGTGTGTATATATATATATACACATGCAGCTCTATCTTTTAAACAGATGTGGAATGAAACTACAGTAATGTCCTGATAGTTGCAATTTTCATTTTCCAACTCCTATTTCTAAAATACTTTAATTTTTCCCTATAAATGTATAATGCTTATCTTTACAAAAAAAAAAAAAAAAAAAACCTCTCTCAAGAGCTGACAGTCTGGTCTTCCTCAAGCACTGGAGATGCCACCGTATGGCAGCCCAGGGATTTCAGTCATGTCCGCCTATATGCCCATCCTCCACAAGTAAGTTATTTAGAACAATCATTTAACATCCCTCAAATCAGACAGACCCTCCGGTTCTAAAGGCCTTGAGGTACACATGAATTTTAAGAGCATTCACCCTGTTACAGCCAATTTTGCCATTTATATGTGTCTCCACAGTGGCTCAATCATGTCCGACTCTTTGCAACCCCATGGACTGTAGCCCACCTGGCTCTTCTGTCCATGGAGTTCTCCAGGCAAGACTACTGGAGCGGGCTGCCATTTTCCTCCTCCAGGGAATCTTCCCAACTCAAAGATAGAACCCACATCTCTTGTGTCTCTGCAGGTGGATTCTTCACTTGCTGAGTCATTAGAGAAGCCTGTGTCATTTATAAAACAAGGTTAATAACACATCACAGAGTTATCAGGTGAGAAGAGGGATGAGGTAAAGGGTGGCCTCCTAGGACAGGGGCTTTGGTATGGCTGCCCAACTGCTAAGAAAGGCAGAACCTACAGAAAGAAGGTGTACATATTTCTTTTCTCTTTTTTAATGCATCTTAGATTTGACCTATATAATCAAAGTCACCTAGGGTGCTTATTAAAAATCATACTTTCTAGCCACAAAAAAAAAAAAGGCTTTTACTTGGTTGGTTTGAGTGGGGCCAGGAATCTGCATGCTAAGCAGGTGATGGTCCAGCTAAACTGATGCTGCTGGTCCATGAACCCCACTGGAGAAACACACATTGGTCCCATTGGAGTTAAGTCAGAACAGGAGTTACTCTGCTGTAACGGTGATGCTCAAGCGTAATGAAGTGCAAATGAGGAAAAGAGTGACCCAGCTCTTGTTATGATCCCATCCTGTGACTTCATGGGGGAAGGGCCTGAAAATACTCAGAAAATTAGCACTAAAGGGCAGTTAATCTTGAGCAAATACTGAGTATGTAAGCTAGGAAAGTGTTAAATCCTTTAGATCTTGGCTTAATTCTAGAAAGTCCTTAGAGATGATTTAATGAAAGACCAGGGGCATGAAACCAAGGCTACTGGACCCTGATCATAACTGTCAAGGCTCTACTGTGAGCAACATAAATCCATTTGGCCTACTTTTAGTAGTTTATGCTATTAATACATCCATTTATTCATTCAGTTAGCCAATTGTGCCTACTTTAGAATGAAGCTTCAAAAAGACTTTTTCTACCAGAGTACACATAATTTAAATAGGGCAATCAGCTTTTATAAAGGCTCAACACTATATATACCAGCATCAAGAAAGACTGGTACTTCCTTATGTTACTGATTTAAGAAACATTTATTGAATACCCCTTTGTCTCTGGCATATATCTGTTTTTTCACTTTTTTTCTTTTGGAGGATAATTACTTTACAACGTCGTGTTGGTTTATGCTATACAACAAAGTGAATCCGCTATATGTACATATCCCCTCTCACTTAAACCTCTCTCCCCACCCCATTCCACTCTCTAGGTCATCCAGAGCACTAAGCTGAATTCTCTGTGCTATACAACATCTTCTCACTAGACAGCTATTTTACACATGAAAGTGTAACTGAAAGTCACCCAGTTGTGTCTGAATCTTTGAGACCCCATGGACTATACATACAGTCCATGGAATTCTCCAGGCCAGGATACTGGAGTAGGTAGCTGTTATCCTTCTCCAGGGGATCTTCGCAACCCAGGGATCAAACCCAGGCCTCCCTCATCGCAGGCAGATTCTTTACCAGCTAAACCACCAGGGAAGCCCAAGAAAACTGGAGTGGGTAGCCTATCCCTTTTCCAGAAGATCTTGCTGACCCAGGAATTGAACTGGGGTCTCATGCATTGCGGGCAAATTCTTTACCAACTGAGGTACCAGGAAAGCCCATTTTACACATGATAGTGTACATATCTCAATGTTACTCAGTCTTCAAATACTGCTTTCCCTGTCAAGCCTTTCTGAAAGCCCTCAGGTTGAATGAATCTTTAAAATTTATAAATTTCTTATTTATAGGTATATCTTGACTTGTGCCCCCTGGAAAAAATTCAGATTGATTACATATTATATAATCAAAGAATCTTATGGCTGAAAGGAATTTTACTCTAACACTAAGTCTCAATGTGATAAAATTTACTCTTTGTCTGTTCCCCAGATAGATCACAAACTTCAGAAAAGGCGGCTCTCACTCACTGAATCCTAGCACATAAGGTACTGAGTAAATGATTACACGTACACACACAGGAGCACCTCCACATGAATGCTGTGGAATGCCACGAACCTCCCTCCACAGTTCTTCGGGCACCCTATCAGATCTAAGCCCTTGAATCTATTTGTCACTTCCACTGCCTAATTGTAAGGGATTTGACTTAGGTCATATCTGAATGGTCTAGTGGTTTTCCCTACTTTCTTCAATTTAAGTCTGAATTTGGCAATAAGGAATTCATGATCCGAGCCACAGTCAGGCTCCTGGTCTTGTTTTTGCTGACTGTATAGAGCTTCTCCATCTTTGGCTGCAAAGAACATAATCAATCTGATTTTGGTATCGACCATCTGGTGATGTCCATGTGTAGAGTCTTCTCTTGTGTTGTTGGAAGCGGGTGTTTGCTATGACCAGTGCATTCTCTTGGCAAAACTCAGTTAGCCTTTGCCCTGCTTCATTTTCTACTCCAAAGCCAAACTTGCCTGTTACTCCAGGTATCTCTTGACTTCCTACTTTTGCATTCCAGTCCCCTATAATGAAAAGGACATCTTTTTGGGGTGTTAGTTCTAGAAGGTCTTGTAGGTCTTCATAGAACCATTTAGCTTAGCTTCTTCAGCATTACTGGTCGGGCTGTAGACTTGGATTACTGTGATATTGAATGGTTTGCCTTGGAAACAAAGAGATCATTCTGTCGTTTTTGAGACTGCATCCAAGCACTGCATTTTGGACTCTTTTGTTGACTATTATGGTTGCTCCATCTCTTTTAAGGGATTCTTGCCCACATTGGTAGATATAATGGTCATCTGAGTTAAATTCACCCATTCCAGTCCATTTTAGTTCGCTGATTCCTAAAATGTCAATGTTCATTCTTACCATCCCTTTTTACCACTTCCAATTTGCCTTGATTCATGGACCTAACACTCCAGGTTCCTATGCAACATTGCTCTTTAAAGCACTGGACTGACATCACCAGCAACATCCACAACTGGGTGTTGGTTTTCCTTTGGCTCCATCTCTTCACTCTTTCTGGAGTTATTTCTCCACTCTTCTCCAGTAGCATATTGGGCACCTACTGACCTGGGGAGTTCATCTTTCAGTGTCCTATATTTTTGCCTTTTCATACTGTTCATGGTGTTCTCAAGGCAAGAATACTGAAGTGGTTTGCCATTCCCTTCTCCAGTGGACCACTTTTTGCCAAAACTCTCCACCATGACCTGTCCATCTTGGGTGGCCCTACACGGCATGGCTCATAGTTTCATTGAGTTAGACAAGGCTGTAGTCCCTGTGATCAGATTGGTTAGTTTTCTGTGACTGTGGTCTTCAGTCTGTCTGCCCTCTGATGGAGAAGGATAAGGGGCTTATGAAGCTTCCTGATGGGAGAGACTGACTGAGAGGGAAACTGAGTCTTGGTCTGTTGGGCGGGGCCATGCTCAATAAATCTTTAATCCAATTTTCTGTTGAAGGGCAAGGCTGTGTTCCCTCCAGTGTTATTTGACCTGAGGCCAAACTATGGTGGAGGTAATGAAGTAATGGTGACCTCCTTCAAAATGTCCCAGGCATGCACTGCTATAGACAGTGCCCCCAACCTTGCAGCAGGCCACTGCTGACCCTCACCTCTGCCAGAGACTCCTGGACACTCACAGGCAAGTCTGGGTCAGTCTCTTGTGGGGTCACTGCTCTTTTCTCCTGGGTCCTGATACACACAAGATTCTGTTTGTGCCCTCCAAGAGTCTGTTTCCCCAGTCCCGTGTAAGTTCTGGTGGCTCTATGGTGGGTTAACGATGACCTCCTCCAAGAGGCTTATGCCACACCCAGGTCTACTGCACCAGAACCTCTGTCCCTGCAGCAGTCCACTGCCGACCTGTGCCGCCTCAGGAGACACCCAAGCACAGTTCTGTCTCAGTCTCTGTGGGGTCTCTGGGTCCTGGTGCACACAAGGTATGTTTGAGCCCTCTGAGTACCTCTGGCAGGTAGGCAGTTTGATTCTAAATGCAATTTCACCCCTTCTACTGTCTTGCTAGGGCTTCTCCTTTGCCCTTGGAAGTGGATAGGTGGTTAAACATTGTTCTGGGTGTGTCTGTGAGAGTATTTCTGGATGAGATCAACAATTGAATTAGGAGATTAAGTACAGCAGATTGCCCACGCCAACACGAAGAAGGGGGCGAGGATGAGGGGAAACCTGGCATGCTGCAGTCCATGTGGTTACAAAGACTGGAACATGAGTTAGCGACTGAATGACAGCAACACGGAGTGAGGGAGAAATCACACTGACTGTTTTCTGAGATATAGGCCACCTCCTGCCTTGGACTGAAATCACACCACTGGCTTCCTTGACTCCAGCTTGCAGATGGCAGGTCAAGGGATTCCTCAGCCTCCATAATTATCTGAACCAATTCCTTATACATAATTTTTTCTTCTTTCTCTTTCTCTCTAATCACCTATTGATTCTGTTTCTCTGGAGAACTCTAGTATACTTATTTTCTTTATCTGTAGAACAGGGAAAATAAAAGCCATATATTTCAGAACTGTGCTAAACAGTGCGTATGTTCTTCTTGCTCAGTCACAAATCACTTCAGTATTCTTGCCATGAGAACCCCATGGATGGTATGAAAAGACAGAGATATGAAGCTGGAAGATGAGCCACCCAGGTCCATAGGTGTCCAGTATGCTACTGAGGAAGAGCAGAGAAATAGCTCCAGAAAGAATAGAGAGACTGAGCCAAAGCAGAAATGAGGCCCAGTTGTGGATGTGTCTGGTGGTGAAAGTAAAGTCCAATAAATATTGTATATGTATTTGATTTAATCCTTTAACCTCAATAAGATATAGGTACTATTGATATGATTATCCCCTGCATACATAAAGTTCTTGCTTCCTCATGGCACTGATGTCCCTTGGGGTAATATTCCCCCACCCAGCAAAGAACCAATTCTTTTTGCATCTTAGTCAAATTTCAAGGGGAAAGAATCTAATGGGTCCAAATTAATTACTGGTCCTTGTTGGGCAAAATTCTCAGAAAAGTTTATTCTATCAACTGACCTACAGATTGGCTTGTTTGATCATATTCCCACCCCTGGCCTATTCAGATTTGTTCAGGGAAACTGGGGCAGGGAGAGGCGGGAGGAACCTTCAGTTAACACTTAAGGTTAAGAATTTGTATTTAAGAACCAACCACTTTTGGAGTGGTAGAGGCCAGACTCCCTGGGATTAGGAAGAGGCTATGGACACAGCATGCTTGCTGAGGTTGGACCTCTACTGAGTTTCGTTATAAAGACTAAGGCAGAAAAGGAACCATATACCAGGGTGTCCTCTTTAGGAAATAGTGATCTCCTATCACTTGCTTATTGCTGAATTTCAAGCCTTAGATCTGTGCCTGGCAACTGACAAGCATCCAGATAATATATATTAAATAGGTAAATAAATCCAACAAATCAAGGTCTTCCTAAGAGAGGCAGCTCCAGAGATCAATAGCCATGAACCAGTCTTTCTATGACTGTATGACCAAGAGAGAAATTCACACCTCGAAAAACATGGTGGGGTTAGATGGCCCAGTAGATGCTTTTGCCATTGGCAGATTTTCAGTTCTTTCCTTTAGGCATGCATGCGTGCATGCTAAGTCACTTCAGTGGTGTCTGACTCTTTGTGATGCTGTAGACCACAGCCCGCCAGGCTCCCCTGTCCATGAGATTCTCCAGGCATGAATACTGGAGTAGGTTGCCAGGCCCTCCTCAAGGGGAATCTTTCTGACCCAGGGACTGAACCCATGTATCTTACGTCTCCTACACTGTTCTTTATCACGATGCCACCTGGGAAGCCCAAGAAGATGTCACACCCAGCTGGGTGCTGAGGGCAGTTTTATTTTTCTATGTGTGCTCAGTTGTGTCTGACTCTTTGATTTTATGAACTGTAGCCAGCCAGGCTTCTCTTTCCATGGCATTTTCCAGGCAAGAATACCAGGTTGCCATTTCCTCTTCCACGGCTTCTTCCAGACCCGGGGATCAGACCTGTGTCTCCTGTAGCTCCTACGGCTCCTATGCTGGCAGGCAGCCAATGAGGTTTCACCACTGAGCCACCAGGGAAGCCCCTCTCTAGGAACGGAATAACAAAATCATGGAGGAGAGAGTATTGATGAGGGGACCTCTAGAGGAGGTTGGAGCTCCCTCTAGGGGCCAAAAGAAGCATTCTCTGGAGAAGGAAATGGCAACCCACTCCAGTAATCTTGCCTGGGAAATCCCATGGACAGAGGAGCCTGGTAAGCTACAGTCCACAGGGTTGCAAAAGAGTCAGACACGACTTAGTAACTAAACAAACAGCCTCCAGTGCTGCCACTCCCTGGACCTGGAATGCCTTTCTCTCTCTCTCTGTTGACTCTGTACCTACCTCCTCTGTGCAGAGATGGCTGTTCCTGACCTTGGCTGCCTGCCTTGCTCATTGCACCCCTGGCTGACATCGCTGTCTGTGTGTGTATGTGCACATGTGTGCGGCTGTGCACACATGCAGATGGCAAGAAAAAAGGTCTTACTGTGCTGTCAGCTGAGCTGGGGTACTCTCCCACCTGCAGAATAAAATGATTAGGTCCTACAAACGAACACATCTATGAAACAGAAGCAGGCTCACAGACAGAGAACAGACTTGGGGTTGCCAAGGGAGAGGAGGGCTTGGGAGGGAAGGTTGAGAGTTTGGGGTTAGCAGATACAAACTATTATATGGAAAATGGATAATCAACAAGGTCCTACTTATGCACAGCACAAAGAACTATATTCAGCATCCTGTGATAAACCATATGGAAAAGAATATGTGTGTATAGATATATTATATATATATATGTGTCACTCTGCTTGTACAGCAGAAATTAACATAATATTTTAAATCAGCCAAACTTCAGTAAAAATTTTTTTAAAAAAATTATTCTCAAAAAGGCACCACTGACACTGTAGGCTAATGTTTTCAAACACAGCAACATCACCATAACAACAAACAGAGTAGCAGGTTTAACAACGCTCCTTTAACAGTCATCCAGCAAATAAAGTATCTTTTATACAGCTTCTGTGTAAAGTACAGGGTATTTGGATGAAGTTGCGGATGTGGAAATGTGTAGAAAAAGGAACCCTTGGTACACTGTTGGTGGGAATGCAGACTGGTAAAGCATTATGGAAAACAGTATAGAAGGTCATGGAAAATGAAAAACACAATTACCCCATGATACAGCAATCCAACTTTGGGATATAGAACCAGAGGAAATAAAATCAGAACCTCAAAGTGAGACCTGAACTCCCATGTTCATGCAGCATTATTCACAATAGCCAAGATATGGAACAACCGAAGCATTCACTGACAGACAAGTGGAAAAAGAAAAATGATGTGTATATAACATAGAAATATCATTCATCATTCAGCCTCCAAAAACACAAAAAAGAAATTCTGTTATTTGTGACAACAGAAATGAACCTGGAGGACGTTATGCTAAGTAAACTAAGTCCCACACTTAAAGACAAGTGCTATCCAGTACCACTTACAAACAGAATCTAAAATAGTCAAATTCAGGACTTCCTTGGAGGTCCAGGGGTTAAGAATTCACCTGCCAATGCAGGCACATGGTCTCATCCATGGTCTGGGAAGATCCCTCACGCCTCGGAGCAGGAAAGCCAGTGCACCACAACTGCTGAGCCTGATCTCTGGAGCCCGTGGGCTGCAACTACTGAGCCCCTGCGCCTAGAGCCCGTGCTCCACAAGAGAAGCCACCACAATGAGGAATCCACGCACTGCAACCAGAGTGTGCCATCCACTTGCTGCAACTAGAGAAAAACCGGTGTGCAATGAAAACCCAGCGTGCAGCCAAAAAGTAAAAATAAGTAAGTGAAATTAAAAAAAAAAAAAAAAAGTCAAATTCAGACCCAGCACAGCCAAAAAATAAATAAGTGAAATTTTAAAAAAGAATAGTCAAATTCATAGAAGCAGAGACGGAGAGGGGAAAATGAGGTTATTAGTCACAAGGTACAAAGTTTTAGTTACATGGGGTAAATAAATTGTCGTTCAGTTGCTCAGTCGTGTCCGAATCTTTGCGACCCCATGGACTGCAGCACGCCAGGCTTCCCCTTCCTTCACTATTTCCCAGAGTTTGTTCAAACTCACGTCCTTTGAGTCCATAATGCCATCCAACCGTCTCATCCTCTGTCGCCTCCTTCTTCTCTTGCTCTCAATCTTTCCCATCATCAGGGTCTTTTCCAATGAATCAGCTCTTCACATCAGGTGGCCAAAGTACTGGCCTCAGCATCGGTCCTTCCAATGCATATTCACAGTTGATTTCCTTTAGGATTGACTAATGTACAGCATGGTGATATTATCAAATCAATAGTACTGTATTGTATACTTAAATTTCTAAAAAAAAGTAGATCTTAGTTGTTGTCACATACAAAAGCCGTTAACTACAGAAGGTAATGGATATGTTAATATGCTTGATTGTGGTAATCATCTCGAGAGCAGAGGATATAAAAACATTCCACTGCAGACAGGGTGACAACACTGTGGCAGTATAAGGCATTCCTCCTTTCGTCCCCCCTTTTCAACAAGGAATTGGTCGTCCATCCATGAACTACAGTGCCTAGAACAGAGCTATGAGATCCAGCAACATTTGCCAAAGGAACCAGGAGGGGTCTCACTCAGCTATGCTGTGCTAAGTAGCTTCAGTCCTGTCATCTTGGCAACCCTATGGATCACGGCCCACCAGGCTCCTGTGTCCACGGGATGATTCTTCAGGCAAGAATATTGGAGTGGGTTCCTGTATCTGGTCACAAGCAGACAGACCTCACTACAGGGTGGAACAGCTGAGCACCAAACCTGTCTCAACCCCTGACTTGCAGTCAGGAAAAAGCCTGGAGAGGGCTGAACAGGGCAGATACCCACAGTCAAGAGAGACCTTTTACTAATATAAATAGAAATGTATCATATTTAAATTATTAATGACATCATTCAAGATGCTCCTATTCTTTTTTCTCACTTGAAAAAATATTCTCAGAGAAATATTAATGTCTCACAGAAATGTTAAATTTTTAATAAAAATATTATATATTTTTTATCTTTTCCCTGATATTTCTTCTGATATTTGCTTTATGTATCTCTGTTTCTTTGTTGTTAGGTATCTAATGGTTTATGATGTCTTATCTTCTTTGTGAATTGTACCTTTTATCATTAAAAATATTCATCTTTGTTTCATTTAAAAATAAATAATTTTAATTTTTAAAAAGGCAGACATATTAGTCCAGTGTACCTGAGGAAAGATTCCAGTACCTCATCTGAGGGGAAAAAAACGTGTTTGAATGTAGTCAAGATAATAAGAACTTGACCAGCACCAGTCTCCCCACCCTAAACACCACATGGGGGTTACCTGTGAGAAAGCAGTGAACCCCCTGCAGGAAGAGAGGAGAGTGGTGAGCGAGAACGCAGCTATCCCAGGGGTACAAGACACAGCTAAAGAAACCTGTTTCTTTCCAGCAGTACCAAGAGGACTGAGGTGGGACCTCCACGTCTCAGAGAAGAGAGATCAGCAAAGCGACAAGTAAGACTGTCAAGGGGCATTAAAGCGAACACAGTCAGCAGGAAGCCCACCCACAAGCCTCTGGGAATCTCACAGCCAGAGAGCTCCCTACAAAGTCCTCTGTGCATGGGGATTCTCCAGGCAAGAATACTGGAGTGGGTTGTCATGCCCTTCTCCAGGGGATCCTCCCCACCCAGGAAGTGAACCCTCGTTTCTCATGTCTGCTGCATTGGCAGATGGGTTCTTGACCACTAGCGCCACCCGGGAAGCCACCAACACAGGCACCCCCAACACCTCGAGTGCTAAACCCATGCCCCCCTACCTCCCTCCACTCTGCAGCCGGCTCCTTGCACACTTCCAAGAGGAAGCTCTGTAGGTGGTGAATGTGCTTAGGAAAGAGCCAAGGGGTTGTGGGCAAGGGGAAAATTATAGCTTGAGCTTTTAGAAAACAAGAGAGGTTTCCAGGAGCCAGCAGAGTGAGTTGTTAAGAACCAGAGAAGAAATAAGAGCTTAAGAATTCCACCACAAGAGGGAGCAAGATGAACAGGTGTACCCACACAAAGGCAGAGAAAACCCCAGAAAATACTAGCACCAGGGAACGGAATACCTATCTGAAGGTAACTAGCACAGATTTAAAGAGATGCCTGCTTCTTCAAATGCAAAAGCACCAATGCAAAACTATAAGGAACATAAAGTTTCAAGCAAATATGTTATCAAAAGATAAATATAATCCTCTAATAACAGAGCTCAACACACGAAATTTTCTAGTGTGGTTGATAAAGAATTCAAAATAGCTGTTCTGAAGAAACTCAATGAGCTACCAAAAGAAAAATATAACCCAACTCAGAAAGACAATTCAATGAAATTACACACACATGTGCGCAAAAACACAGGTTCAAAATGAGATATTTACCAGAAATAGAAAACATAAAAAAGAACCAAACAGAAATTCTAGAGCTGAAGAAGTTAATAAACGAAAAGGAAAATGCGAGAACATCTGCAGTGGAGCAGAGCACTGGAAAACAAGCAAGTGAGGTAGAGGACAGGAATTGTGAAATAACCCAGTTATGGGAAATAAAGAATAACCCAGTTATAGGGAATAAAGAAAAAGAACAGAAAAAAGAGAAGGCGGCATTCATGACCTATGGGACAACACTGAAGAGCAAATATTAGAATAATCAGAGTCCAGGGACTTCCCTGGGGGTGCAGTGGATAAGAATCTGCCTCCCAATGCAGGGGCCATGGGTTCAATCCCTAATCCAGGAAGATTCTACACGCTGCAGAGCAACTAAGCCCATGCGTCACTACTACCGAACCCATGTGCTGCAACTACTGAAGCTCAGGCCTCCAGAGTCTGTGTTTCGCAAAAGAAGCCACCACGATGAGAAATCCAGACACTGCAACTAGAGTATAGCCCCTCCTCTCTACAACTAGAGAAAACCCAGGCAGCAGCAAAGACCACGGTGCAGCCAAAAACAAACAGAATAATCAAGGTCCAGAAGAAGAGAGGAAGAAGGGGACAGATTTAAAGAAACAGCGGCAAAGAACTTCCCACACCTGGGAGAGAACTAGACATCCAGGAGAGAGTGGAATGATACATTCTTAATGTTCTAAGAAAAAAAACTGCCAGCCAAGAATACTCTATCTGGCAAAGTTATCCTTCACATATGGAGAAGTACAAACTTTCCTAGGCAAATAGAAGCTGAGGGAGTTAATCACCACCAGACCTGTAAGAAATGTTGAAAGGAGCTGAAGTTGAAATGAAATGACATAAAAACATACAAAAGTATACAATATACTGGTAAAGGTAAATATGGACTCAAACTTAGAAAACTAATTCTGTAATTGCATAGTATGTTAACCACTTAGCTACAGTATAAAAGTCAAAGGAAAAGAATACTAAAAATAATTATAGCTATTATAACTAATACCAATATTAAAAGGGGCATAATTATAATACCAAAATTGACATAAAAAATAAACTGAAGGAGAAGTTTGAAACCTCTGTAAACAAAGTTAAGTTGCTATCAGCTTAAAATAGACTTTTATCTATGAGATGTCTTCTGTAAGCCTCACAGTAACCACACTGAATAATCCTAGAGTTGATGCACAAAGATAAAAGAGGAAACAGCACATTGCCATGGAAAATCACCAGTTAACCAAGGTACTCAGCTTTGTAAGTGGAGGTTTCCATTAATCAAGCCTAAACTGTGAATGCTTTCATTAAACTCCACACACACATTGCAGACCTAATTTTCTTGATAATTTCTTTGCATTTTCCAAAAAGTTTCCAAGAATCAGACTATTAAGATATTTCCAGTGTTATTTCTAACATATAGCTCAGCACAAATGATAAAGCTTTTCAAAGAAATAAAAGATTGAGAAAAAGAAAAAAAGCCAATGCTATGTAGAAACAGAGAGGGGAGAATGGAAATACAAAACAACGAGAAAACAACCAGAGGCGTTAGCAAGTCCTTACATGTCAATAACAACTCCAAACAGAAGTAGGCTGACTTTACCAATCAAAAAGCACTGACTGGGTGGACGGATTTTTTTTAAACTCAACTGTATGCTTCATGGGGTTTCCCAGGTGGCTTAGTGATAAAGAATATGCCTGCCAATGCAGGAGACGCAGGTTTGATCCCTGGATCAGGAAGATCCCCTGGAGGAGGAAATGGCAACCCACTTCAATATTCTTGCTGGGATAATCCCACGGACAGAGAAACCTGTCAGGCTACAGTCCATGGTGTCACAAAGAGTTGGACATGACTGAGCATGTACATATATGTTTCACACAGGAGAGTCACTTCAGCTCACAGAGTCTCAGAGTAAAGTGATGTACGAACAGATTTCATGCAAGTGGAAACCAAAAGAAAGCAGGGGTAGCTGTATTTAAATCAGACGACATAGACTGCAAGTCAAAAAATAGTAAGAAGGGGCAGAGAAGGTCAATGCATAATGATAAAAGAGCCAATTAATCAAGAAGACAGAGCAGTTATAGACACCCAATACTGAAGCACCAAAATAGATTTAAGCAAACACTAACAGATCTCAGGGGAAAAATAGACAGTAACAGTGGGGACCTTCAATACCTCGCTCTCAACAATGAACAGATCACGCTGACAGAAAGTAAACAAGGAAATGTTGAATTTGAACCATACATTAGACTAAATGGGCTGACCAGACATTTATGGAAATTCCGTCTCACGGAAGCAGAATATGCATTATTCTCTAGTGCACACGGAAAAAGCCCCAGGATATGATATAAAGGGTCACAAAACAAGTCATAGCAAAGTTAAGACTGAAATCGTACCAAGTATCTTTTCTGACCACAATAGTATAAAAATAGAAATAAGTAACAAGAGGAAACCTGAAAACTCTCCAAAAATGTGGAAATTAAACACTATACTGTTGAACAACCCATGAGTCAAAAAGAAATCAAAGGAAAATAAAAAACGATCTCAAAACAAAGGTGGAAACAGAATATCCCAAAGCTTACAGGATGCTGCAAAAATGTTCTGGACGTTTATAGCAGTAAATGTATATATTAAGAAAATCAGAATTGTAAACAATCTAACTTTACACCATAAATCAGAAAAAGAAAAAAAAAAAAGTCCAAAGTAAGCCAAAGGAAGAAAACAATATCTGAGCAGAAATAAATGAAATAGAATCCAGAAGACAATTAAAAAAAAAAAAAAAGCTGGGTTTTTTTCCAAAAAAATAAAAGAAAAATGGACAAAACTTTACCTACTCTAAGATTCAAAATCAGAAATGAAAGAGGAGACATTACAACTGATACTGCACAAAGGATCATAATGTACTACTGTGGACAACTAAAGGCCTAGTGAAATGAATAAATTTCTAGAAACAATTTACAAAGACTAAATCATGTAAACTTACAATAACTAGTAAGGAGATTAAATCTGTAATCAAAATCTCCAAATACAGAAAACCCCATGACCAGAGGGTTTCTGGTGAATTAATGACAATCATTCACAATCTCTTTCAAAAAAAAAAAAAACAAAAGAGAAGGGAGCACTCCAAACTCATTTTAGAAGGTCAGCACTATCAACATGAGATATCAACATCATAGGAAAAGAAAACTATAGGCTAAAATCTCTAATGAATATACTATCAAAGAAAAATTAATCAGTCAACTTTGAAAGGTATGAAAAAATATTTTAGTCAAATTGAGGATTATAATCCAGGAACAGCCTCTCAGAAAGTTCTGAGAACTCTTCTGCCCATTAAAAGTCCAAGCACAGTCAGGCACATGTTTTTTCAGACAGTGGGCTGCACATTAAATGCTACTGACAGCTTTCACAAGTACAAAGTGGTGGGTCATGTGACCCCTTAGGAGATGAGAAAGGACTTATCTTTTAAGGAGTTGCCTTGGTGATGCTAAGAAAATGTTGCTCTTTATGGTTGAGTAGGTATTTCTGCTGATGTGGAGGTTTGGTTGATACATGATGCAGATACTCAGTGAACAATGGAAGGGAGAGAGGAGACCAATGGGCAGAGAAATTTTACGTTTAAATTTTTCTTATTTTGCCATAAAATATAAATTTTATTTCACGATACAATAATTCTCAACAAAATATTATCCAACTTAATCCAACACCACATTAAAAAGATTATACATCATGACCAAGTAGGATTTGTCCATGGGATAAAAATGAGTCAACATACAAAATGTGAACAGAAAACATACAGAACAACATACAGAAAAATGTGACACACATATTAATAGAAGGGAAGATGAAAACTATAATGAGCATTGCAAAACATGTATAAAAACGCATTTGACAAAATACAACATCTTGTTATGATTAAAGGCTCTCAACAAATTAGACACATAAGGCACGTACCACAACATCATAAAGGTCACATATGACAAGCCCGCAGATCACATTACACTTTACAGTTGAAAAGTCGACAGTCTTTCCTCTAAGGTCAGAAAGACAGCAAAGGTGTCCACTCTCACCACTCCTATTCAACACAGTACTGGAAGTCATAGCTAGAGCAATTAGACAAGATAAAGACATAAAAGGCTCCAAATCAGAAAGAAAGAAAGAATATTGTTATTTGCAGGTGGTATAATCATATATACCAAACCCTAAAAACCCAACCCAAAAACCCATTGAAGTTAATAAATTCAGTAAATTTGCAGGATATAAACTCAACATTCAGAAATCAGTTGCACTGTTAAACACTAATAATGAAACATCTGAAAAAAGAAATAAAACCTTCCATTCACAACTGCATGGAAANAATTAATGACAATCATTCACAATCTCTTTCAAAAAAAAAAAAAACAAAAGAGAAGGGAGCACTCCAAACTCATTTTAGAAGGTCAGCACTATCAACATGAGATATCAACATCATAGGAAAAGAAAACTATAGGCTAAAATCTCTAATGAATATACTATCAAAGAAAAATTAATCAGTCAACTTTGAAAGGTATGAAAAAATATTTTAGTCAAATTGAGGATTATAATCCAGGAACAGCCTCTCAGAAAGTTCTGAGAACTCTTCTGCCCATTAAAAGTCCAAGCACAGTCAGGCACATGTTTTTTCAGACAGTGGGCTGCACATTAAATGCTACTGACAGCTTTCACAAGTACAAAGTGGTGGGTCATGTGACCCCTTAGGAGATGAGAAAGGACTTATCTTTTAAGGAGTTGCCTTGGTGATGCTAAGAAAATGTTGCTCTTTATGGTTGAGTAGGTATTTCTGCTGATGTGGAGGTTTGGTTGATACATGATGCAGATACTCAGTGAACAATGGAAGGGAGAGAGGAGACCAATGGGCAGAGAAATTTTACGTTTAAATTTTTCTTATTTTGCCATAAAATATAAATTTTATTTCACGATACAATAATTCTCAACAAAATATTATCCAACTTAATCCAACACCACATTAAAAAGATTATACATCATGACCAAGTAGGATTTGTCCATGGGATAAAAATGAGTCAACATACAAAATGTGAACAGAAAACATACAGAACAACATACAGAAAAATGTGACACACATATTAATAGAAGGGAAGATGAAAACTATAATGAGCATTGCAAAACATGTATAAAAACGCATTTGACAAAATACAACATCTTGTTATGATTAAAGGCTCTCAACAAATTAGACACATAAGGCACGTACCACAACATCATAAAGGTCACATATGACAAGCCCGCAGATCACATTACACTTTACAGTTGAAAAGTCGACAGTCTTTCCTCTAAGGTCAGAAAGACAGCAAAGGTGTCCACTCTCACCACTCCTATTCAACACAGTACTGGAAGTCATAGCTAGAGCAATTAGACAAGATAAAGACATAAAAGGCTCCAAATCAGAAAGAAAGAAAGAATATTGTTATTTGCAGGTGGTATAATCATATATACCAAACCCTAAAAACCCAACCCAAAAACCCATTGAAGTTAATAAATTCAGTAAATTTGCAGGATATAAACTCAACATTCAGAAATCAGTTGCACTGTTAAACACTAATAATGAAACATCTGAAAAAAGAAATAAAACCTTCCATTCACAACTGCATGGAAAACAATAAAATCCTCAGGAATAACTTTAACCAAAGAAGTGAAAGTTTTGTACAACGGAAATGAAGCTTTTGGGGCGGGGGGGTGCTGCTCTAGGTCTTCGTTGCTATGCAGCTAGAGGGTTTTCTCTAGTTGCAGTGAACGGGGACTACTCTTCAATGCAGTGTGCAGGCTTCTCATTGCAGTGACTTCTTTTGTTACAGAGCATAGACTCTATAGACACACAAGCTTCAGTAGTTGCAGCTGGAGGGCTTGAGTTGCTCCGCCGCATGTGAGATCTTCCTGGACCAGGAATCAAATCTGTGTCCCCTGCATTGGCAGGTGCATTCTTAACCACTGAACTACCAGGGAAGTCCCGAAACTAAGATTTTGATGAAAGAAATAGAAGATACAAATAACCAATGATCATGAGTCAGAGGAATGAATACTGTTCAAATGTCCATACAACCCAAAGTCATCTACAGATTCAGTGCAATCTGGGTCCAAATTCCAATAGCATGTTTCACAGATACAGAAAAAAACAATTCTAAAATATATATGGAAACACAGAAGATCCCAAAAAGCCAACTCAATCATGAAAAAGAAAAACAAGGACTTCCCTGATGGTACAGTGGATAAGAATCTACCTACCAGTGCAAGGGATATGGGTTTGATCCCTGGTGCAGGAAGATTCCACACCATGGAACAACTGAGTCTGTGAGCCAAAACCATTGAACCCATTCACTGCAACTATTGAAAGCTGTGCGCCTGGAGCCTGTGCTTCACAACAAGAAAAGCCTTCAATGAGAATCCATGCACTGCAACTAGAGAGTAATCCCTACTCACCACAACTAGAGAAAGTCCATACACAGCAATGAAGACCCAGCATTTTTCAATTTCAATTAACGGAAAAACAAAGCTGGAGGCTCACATTTCCTGATTTCAAACTATATTATCGCAATACTAAGCTACAGCAATTTTTTTAAAAAAGTACGACACTGGCTAATAAACAAGACACATAGATTAATGTAACAGAGTCAAGAACACAGAAATAAACCCCTTTACACTCAACTAATATTTGACAAGGAAGCTAAGAATGGGGAGAGGATAGTCTCTTCAATAACTGTTAGGAAAAACTAGATACACACGTGCTGAAGAATGAAATCTGACCCCCAACTCACAAAATTAACTCAAAATGGATTAAAGACACAAAGACCTGATACTGTAAAACATGCAGAAGAAAACATAGGAAAGAAGTTCCTTGACATTGGTCTTGTCAGTGATCTTTAAGATATAACATGAAAACAAAAGCAACACAAGCATAAATTATTAAGTGTATATATCAAACTAAAAAACTTCTGCAGAGTAGGACAAACCACCAAAAAATGAAAAAGCAATGCACAAAATGGAAGAAAGTATTTGCAAATCATAGCACAGCAGAGGTTAAGATCCAAAATATATAAATAATTCATACAACTTAGCACAAATAATCTGACTTTAAAATTGGCAAAGGTAACAGATATTTTCCCAAAGACAATATCCAAAGGGCCCTGAGGTACATAAAAATGTGCTCAACATCACTATTTATCAAAGAAATGCAAATCAAAACCACAATGAGACATCACTTCACACCTGTTAGAATGGCTAGCATCACAAAGACAAAAGATAAGGAATGTGTTGAGCAAGGGTGTGGAGAAAAGGGAACCCTTGTGTACCACTGATGAAAATGCAAATTGGTTCAGTCACAGTGGAAAACATCATGGAACTTTCTTAAAAAATTAAAATTAGAACTACCATATGATCCAGAAATTTCACTTATGAATATATACTCAAAGAAAATGAGAACAGGGCATCAAACAATTACCTGCAACCCCATGTTCAGTGCAGCGCTATTCATAATTGCCAAAATACACAAACAAATTAAGCATAAGTCAATAGATGACTGGTTGAGGGAGAAGCAGCAGCACATGTTAATATTCTATATACAGATGTACATACACAGTTGACTTTTAAACAATGTGAGGGTTTAGAGGCATTGATATACTACCTCTCCAGTCAAAAATCCATGCATAACTTTACAGTCATCCCTCCACAGCCACAACTCTGCATCTACAAATTCAACCAATTACAGACTGTGTAGTACTGTAGTGTATATTTCTTGAAGAAAATCCTTGTATCAGTGGGCCCATGTAGTACAACCCCATCTTGTTCAAGGGTCAGCTATGCGCAGAATATTATTCAGCCACAAGAAAGAGAAAGTTCCATTTGTGACAACATGGACAGACCCTGAAAGCATTATGCTAAGGGAAATAAATCAGACAGAGTTCAGTTCAGTCACTCAGTTGTGTCCCACTCTTTGCGACCCCATGAATCGCAGCACCCCAGGCCTCTCTGTCAATCACCAACTCCCAGACTTTACCCAAACTCATGTCCATCGAGTCGGTGATGCCATCCAGCCATCTCGTCCTCTGTCGTCCCCTTCTCCTCCTGCCCTCAATCCCTCTCAGCATCAGGGTCTTTTCCAGTGAGTCAACTCTTCACATCAGGTGGCCAAAGTATTGGAGTTTCAGCTTTAGCATCAGTTCTTCCAACGAACACCCAGGCATGATCTCCTTTAGAATGGACTGGTCCGATCTCCCTGCAGTCCAAAGGACTCTCAGTCTTCTCCAACACCACAGTTCAAAAGCATCAATTCTTCAGCACTCAGCTTTCTTCACAGTCCAACTCTCATATCCATACATGACCACTGGAAAAACCATAGATAGCCTTGACTAGATGGACCTTTGTTGGCAAAGTAATGTCTCTGTTTTTCAATATGCTATCTAGGCTGGTCATAACTTTCCTTCAAGGAGTAAGCATCTTTTGATTTCATGGCTGCAATCACCATCTGCAGTGATTTTGGAGTCCAAAAAAATAAAGTCAGCCACTCTTTCCCCAACTATTTCCCATGAAGTGATGGGACTGGATGCCATGATCTTAGTTTTCTGACTATTGAGCTTTAAGCCAATTTTTTCACTCTCTTTCACTTTCAAATACAATAGACAAATACAATATGACATCACTTATATGTGGAACCTAAAAAATTAATACAGGCAGAGAGTAGAATGGTATTACCAGGGGTTGGAGATCTGGGAACTAGGAAATGTTGGTCAATAGATACAAACTTCTAGTTAGAAGGTAAGTTCTAGAGAGCTAATGCAGAGCATTGTGATTATAAATAATGCATTATATAACTAAAATTTCCCATATTACATAATGATTTCTAATATTAAGACCACACTAGAGGTCCTTATTTTGGGGTTTTTAAAAAATATGTACATGTTTAAAATTCTTTGCAATAGAGTTTCTAAAAAGGACTGGGAGGAAAGTGAATTTAAGCTTTTCTAGAATGCAATCCTACAGAAAAGCAAATGCATTCATCATTATAACGCACCCCCCAAATTATACACATCCTGCAATTTTACCAAGGGACTGAAGCCAGATGAAGGAAATAAGAATGAACAGCAGTGAGTGAAGATAACTTCCAAAGTTCTTAATTTCAATGGTGAGTATGATCTTCACGTGATAATAATACAAGACTCAACTGATCATACTGAGAGTTGATAGTAAGTTATACTATATTTTTATATAAACCTTGATGAGAATTAAAGAATAATCCAAGTGACGATTTAATAAATTCTAATGTACAGATATCAGTGCGCAGAAGTGATTTCTTCTCTGCTCCATCTCGAAACTGCAGATTCTTGAAGCCACCAAGTATAGAACACTTACCTGAGAGTAAAACCAAAACAAAAGCATGAGTGAAAGATGGAATCAGAGAGTGGTATGAATAAAGTCAAGTACCTGGAGTCAGATGAGACAAGCTAAATGTACCCCTGAACTTTTTAGTTGTGTGCCCTGATAAACTGTCCTTTAAAAGGCAGTTTTCTGTTACTTGTAACCATAAGTATCCTGCCTAGTGTAACTTCCATTTTTCACCAATTCTAAGTCTGTGGATTAGGAGAAGGGGGTGTCAGGGTATAAGATAGTTAGATAGCATCACCAACTCAATGGACATGAAGCTGAACAAACTTCAGGAGATAGTAGAGGACAGGGAAGCCTGGAGAACTGCAGTCCACGGGGTCTCAAGGAGTCAGACATGACTTAGCAACTGAACAACAAAGTCTGTGGACAGCACCTCTTCCAGGACCACTCACCCTATACCTAGTTTATTCTTTTTTGACTGAAACACCCAATATGACTAAGATAATGGTATGCTCCAAAAGCACATGGCTTCATTTCCCATCCCCCAGGGGAACAGAATGTATTTATACCGTCATGGGATTTCATCAAACTGAGATTCATTCAGGTGGTCCTAACTCAGTCACTGAAATTATTCTAATTGTTCAGGTTAAAAACTCTGGAGGTATCCTTGCCTTCCCTCTTTCTCTCACCTTTCATCAGCCCTTCAGCAAATCGTTAGCTCTTCTTCAAAATAGATCCATAATCTGACCACCTCTAACTTACTGCAAACTGTATCTTCTCAGTATCTTCCAATATGCTCTCAAATGCTCTCCCATCTTCCATTTTGTATTGCTAGGGTTGTTTTCCCACACAATTTCCAGAGAGAAGCTTTTAATGTACAGTTACATCATTTTATTGCACGTGTGCTTAGTTGCTTCAGTCATGTCTGACTCTTTGTGACTCTATGGACTGCAGCCAGCCACACCCCTCTGTCCATGAGATTTCCTAGGCAAGAATACTGGAATGGGTTGCCATGCCCTCCTCCAGGGGATCTTCTCTACCCAGGATTGAACCTGTGTCTCCTGTATCCTACAATTCAGGCAGATTCTTTACTGATGAGCCACCAGGGAAGCCCAAATCATTTTATTATTCTATCCTAAAATTCCTAAGGGCTTCCTATCCCCCTTAGTTCACCCATGTGGCTTCATTTTTAATAAGATTAATACATTTAAAGTAAATTCCATTAGTAAATTCATGATTAAATGAATAAACTTCACTTCTGCTAACTAGAAGTTTCATAGGCAAACCAAATGGCCTACTCTGTTGGACTGAAATTCAGTGTGAATTCTAAATAGATGGTAGATATAACATGACAAGATGCATAAACTTGCAACTGATGGTTATTATGGATGCTAAGGAAAAGGGAAAAAATTGCAATATGAACAAGAATGCTCAATAGTAATTGGATTTGGACTTAGTACAGGGTCATAAAATAATGACAAAGACATCAGATTAGTTCTTTAATGACTTCAAAGAACCTTGGACATTTTGGAGAATTTTGTTGCTGGAAACAGGGGAACTAATAATTGAAAAAGTTTCCAAAGGAGCCACAGAAGATGGTTATCAGTAAAGCACTGGTTTGTCTGCCTTTTTTTCTTTGTTGACAACACTGTGTGTCCACTACACACAATAGGACAAGTGCTTAGGCAGTAGGGATTCAGTAGTGAATAGAATAGAGAAAATCTCTTGACTTTAGAGTTCACAGACTGTAAATTCAAAAAAAAGGTATTATAGTGAGATTGAATACTTTAATGGAAATACATCCAATGGACACTGTTGGATTTGGAAAGGAACAATCAACTCTGTTTAAGGGGATGGATGGTGAAAGAAGTCTTTATAAGGGTTGGTCTTGAAGGATTTTAGAAGAGATCCTTAGGAAAATTCACTATAATGGACCTGGGACACCTCCTTATCATCATCACCAGCAACAACATCAAAATTTTTCCTTCTACTGGTAAGTAGATGTGCTTGAGAGACCACAACTTGTGTCATCTCTTGTAATTCCCTACCGCCGCCATCACTACAAGTGCCTTTCAGACAATGTAAGTTAGTGGTTAAGACCACAGGTGCTAGTTTCAGATCCTGATTTCATCACGTGCTAGCTCAAAGAACCTGGGAAAGACACTGAAGCGAAGTATCTAACTCTAAAGGCTGACACACTCTTTTTAAAGGATAAGCTGTATATCCGGAGGGAGAAGAACTTGTAATTCCCACCAATCCTCTACTTGAGGTCCTTTGGTTAAAAAATCTTGCTTGCTTATTCATTTGAAATACATATTTCCATGAATCAGAGTGCCTGACATCTTTCATACAGATAGGCTGATGAAAGTTGAGACTGGCAATCTCCATGGACCTATCGTTTATGTACCAGGAAAGGCACTAAAAGTAGGTCAAACTCCCCCCAAAATTACCATCACCAGGAGTGCCTTAGAGAGCGTGTGACTTAGTGATGGTTCCACAGACTCTACATTCAAATCCTGGCTCACCACTTGCCAGCTGAGAGACCTAGAGCCACCCACTCAACCTCTCTGCTAAGTTTTCTCATGTGTAAAAATAAGGACCTTCTCCATAGACTGGTAAGGATTAAACAAGATAACAGATATAAAGGACTTAAGCCACAGCAAAGCAACATTGCAAATCATCAAAAAATTCAACTGATATTGTTAACAATTATTTGATGGAACAATCGCATGGTCTGCTGAACTGAGGTTTCACTGTAGAGTGAATCAGCCCCTTCCCTGTACCTATTTCCATCATAAAGAACTTTATTAGCTGGGACAGGACAGGATAAATGATACTGTAATCTCTCACCTTCTGGCAAAGAGGTGATTGCTTGGCTTGGTATGGAATAAAGGGAAGGCGAATCCCTTAACTTGCAATTGCAGTCAAAGAATCAAAGTACGACCTAGTGCAGAGAGATGTGACGTCTCTATTTTTGGGAGAGCCCCAAACAGGATATTCTTTTAGGATGCCTGTCCACCGTTCTCTAACACCATCCTATTTCATGCACATCTACACAGGATAGAATGCAAGCACCAGTGCATTTTAAGCTTCATAGACACTGGAGAGTATGGTCCCTGCAGCGTGCATAAAACCTGCAAGAGCAAGTAGCACATGATACTCTCAGTCAGCATTTGTTTAATGAGTGCATGTGAACATTTCCCTTCTACTCAGCTGATTGGATCAAGACTGAATTATTTCAGACCCTAGGGCCAATCAGATACGTCCTTGCAAAAACTCAATTCAGGTTCTGGAGAATATGGATATTTTTTAATTGGAGTATAACTGCTTTACCTCGTTGTGCTAGTTTCTACTGTACAACAACGTGAATCAGCTATATGTATACATACATCCCCTCCCTCTTGAGCCTCCCTCCTACCCTCACCCACCCCACCCCTCTAGGTCATCACAGAGAACTGAGCTGAGTTCCCTGTGCTATACAGCAGCTTCCCACTAGTTGTATATTTTACATATGGTAGTTAAATATACATCAGTGCTGAATATAGATTTATGAGCAGTCTGTCCTGGCTTTATAATGTGGTGTAAACTCTGAGGTTAAGGACATCAGTGAATGAAGGAGGAGAAAGGTAAGCTTGGGAAGAGGCAAGTGGTCACCTGGGAAGTGAAAAAAGCAAAGCAAATGTACAGATAAAATCCAGAGACAAGAGCCCCTAAAATTCTAGAGAGAAAGACACTGAGCTGGAGAGAGTAGCTATGTTGGATTTACATTTCTGATTCCAATTCCTCGTTTCTGGTCTTCATGAAGCTGAGCTTCACACCCTTCCCCTATGATAGGGGACCTAGTACTGTCTTCTCCATTGAATCCACCCTTGTTTTCATCATTTTGGACTAGTTTCAGTTTGTACAGGGGGCTTCCTGGTGGCTCAGATGGTAAAGATTCTGCCTGCAATGTGGGAGATCCAGGTTCAATCCCTGAGTTTGGAAGCTCCGGAGAAGGGAATGGTTACCCACTCCAGTATTCTTCCCACTCCAGTACTCTTGCTGGGAAAATCCCATGGACAGAGGAGCCTGGTAGGCTGCAGTCCATGGGGTCGCTAAGAGTCGGACACGACTGAGCGACTTCATTTGCACTTTTCACTTTCATGCATTGGAGAAGAAAATGGCAACCCACTCCAGTGTTCTTGCCTGGAGAATCTCAGGGAGGGGGTTGCCTGGTGGGCTGCCGTCTATGGGGTCACACAGAGTCAGACACGACTGAAGTGACTTAGCAGCAGCAGCCAGTATTCTTGCCTAGAGAATTCCATGGACAGAGGAGCCTGATGGGCTACAGTCCATGGGGTCACAAAGAATCTGTACAATCAAATCCCTAAAATAACAGTTATTTGCCAAGGTGTGCAAAGAATGATGTAAATGACACGGTCTCAAAGCCAGGAACATTTAGTAACTTTTAAACAAAATATTATAATGGCTCAGGTGCCTATATCTAATTTACATAATGAGGTAAACGTTTCCTTAGATCCATCACCTCTGCCTTTCTAAAGACTTCAAAAAGCTTTTTATAGATTTTCAGTTTCTTTCTCCCTGGTATCTATAATAAAGGTGGATTTACAAAAAAACAAAATGTTTCTGACAGAAGTGAAATGTAATATTTAGAACTTCCAATTAATTTAAATAATTTAAAATGTTTTATTCAGGGGACTGAGTAACTATTTTCAGAATAATATGATTTTTCTTATGAGCACAGTTACTCTCTGGGTTGTTACTTCCTGCTTTGCCTACAGTGGCTCTCCACTTTCTCTGAGTAAAATCCAGAATGCTCCCAATATTCTATGAGGTCTGTCTTCCCTTGTCATACCAACACTCTCCCATGACCCTTCCTTCTGCCTTCAGTCTCTCTCCCTCCTTTCCCTTTCCCTCCTCCATTTTCCCACCTGAACTTACAACACAGCCTCACACCTTAGAGTCTTTGCACCATCTACCCCCTCTGTCTAGATCACTCCTACCTTAGATACCCAGAAGTCTTGCTTCCTTCACCTCCTTCAAATTTCTGCTTAAATGTCATCTCAGAGCAGTCCAACCATCCCATTTAAAATTACAACCTCTCCTACATTCTCAATCCACCTGGTTTTTTGTCGCACTTATCAACTTCTTGGAGAAGGGGAAGGCCACCCACTCCAGTATTCTGGAGTCCAGTATTCTGGAATTTATGGAGAATTCCATAGACTGTATAGTTCATGGGGTCACAAAGAGACATGACTGAGTGACTTTCACTTTTTATCAAATTCTACTATATTATATAACTCATTTGTTAGATATGTTTATTGTTCATCTTCTGTCTCCACCCTCCTCAAAAGAATTTAAATCCCATAAGCTTAGAAATCTTTGCTTTTTTTCTGTTTCCCAAGCACTGGTACAGGAGGTGGTCAATGAATAGCTGTCTGTTAAATGGATGAATATCAAAAAGAGACACCAGGACTTCCTGGTGGTCCAGTAGTTGAGACTCCGCTTGCCAATGCAGAGGCCATGAGTTTGATCCCTGGTCAAGGAAGATTCCATATGCCTCAGGGCAACTAAGCCATGTGCCACAACTACTAAAGCCTGGGCACGGTAGAGCCTGTGCTCCACAAGAGAAGCCACCACAATAAGAAGCCAGCTCACCACAACCACAGAGTAGCCCCCGCTCACTGCAACTAGAGAAAACCCATGCACAGCAACAAAGACACAGAACATCCAAAAGTAAAAGGTAAAAAAAAAATTTTAAGTAAGTAAAATAAAATTCTATTTTTTTAAAATAAGGAGGCATCCGCTTCAGGCTTGGGACAATCCTGCACTAACGTACTCAGGGTATGCTGGAGCCTGCTCACACCAGTCTGCACCTCTTTCCAGCTCCTCCTTTGGTTACATCATGTTGGTAGTTGGGAATCAGTGATGGTGGGAGTATTCACACTATGGCAACTGGCAAGGTTTACAAATCAGGGCCTTTTTTTTTTTTTTTTTCATCCTCAGGAGAGCTGGATGGTAAACAATTACCAGCACACCACCTCGGCCTAACATTGTGAAAAATATTATGAGAATTGCTAAGTTTGGCTCGGAGAAGGCAATGGCACCCCACTCCAGTACTCTTGCCTGGGAAATCCCATAGATGGAGGAGCCTGGTAGGCTGCAGTCCATGGGGTCGTGAACAGTTGGACATGACTGAGCGACTTCACTTTCACTTTTCACTTTCATGCACTGGAGAAGGAAACGGCAACCCACTCCAGTGTTCTTGTCTGGAGAATCCCACGGACGAGGGAGCCTGGTGGGCTGCCATCTCTGGAGTCGCACAGAGTCGGACACGACTGAAGCGACTTAGCAGCAGCAGCANTTTTTTTTTTTTCATCCTCAGGAGAGCTGGATGGTAAACAATTACCAGCACACCACCTCGGCCTAACATTGTGAAAAATATTATGAGAATTGCTAAGTTTGGCTCGGAGAAGGCAATGGCACCCCACTCCAGTACTCTTGCCTGGGAAATCCCATAGATGGAGGAGCCTGGTAGGCTGCAGTCCATGGGGTCGTGAACAGTTGGACATGACTGAGCGACTTCACTTTCACTTTTCACTTTCATGCACTGGAGAAGGAAACGGCAACCCACTCCAGTGTTCTTGTCTGGAGAATCCCACGGACGAGGGAGCCTGGTGGGCTGCCATCTCTGGAGTCGCACAGAGTCGGACACGACTGAAGCGACTTAGCAGCAGCAGCAAGTTTTAGCTGTGAGAATCCATCAATCAGAACTTATCTCATCTGGCCTGCTTTGCTCCTCAGACGCTAAATACCATTGAACACAAACACCATACTCTTGTCAGGGTTGGTGCAATGGTATGTATCTGTTATCACTACCAAGAAAAGCAGTGGATTAAACATGGTCACACTCTAACAATATATGTGATCTACTGCTCAATCTATATTGAGGACACAAATAAAAGTGTGTAGGTTCTCCATTTGAATAATTCCTCAGTTTAACTCTTTTGCAGAATTTAATAGCACACCATCAACTTGATATTAGATTTTAGTTTAGTTCAAATGTTTGACAAGCTGAAATGTATCACAAGCACTGTGATAAGAAATGAAGACACTAGGCTAATAAAACATGTCTCTTGTCCTCAAGGTGCCCAGTCTATGGAGAGAAAAATACAGACAATGCTAAGATACTTCAAGATATAGACACACACAAATAATCAAAATGATTCATTCTTGCTGTCACCTGCAATTTTTTTTCCTTTTTCCAAAAAAAAAAAAATCAATATAATATAGCAAAACACAAGCCTACAGATGAAAATTTTGATATAATGCAAATGGTCACTGGATCCTGCCTTTGGTTCATCTCCTGAAAGGGGTCAGGCTAACATTCATACCTTCTGATGCTGATGGAGGAATGGAGGGGAAGAAAAAATATGAAAAACCAGGAAGTAGAACCACCCCAATGCACGTGGCAAGGAGTCAGAAGATGGATCATCATGACTCTGGCACCATATTTTAGAATCAGATCAAAGGAAGCAAGCATCAACTAACCAGGAGACTTCCGGAAACTGAGCTGAGTGCCGAGACCTAGAATGAGAGTGACCCTGTGCTCCAGCTTGTTCAGGACTAATTTGGTTTACACCTGTTGCCCTAGTGTTAGTCTGGTTCACCATTTGTATGAGATAAAAGTCAATCAGCTTAGATAATAAATAATCATCCTGAGAAATATTAAGACAGAGCAGACATAGACCATTGGGTGGTGCCAGACAAAACAGCACCCCTGGAACACCAAGCCAGTTAGCCTAGTTGTCTCTTTAACTTTGCAGCAACATGATACTATATTTTATACCAATCCAAAACCCCATCTACTGTGGAAAGCTGGAATATAGAATGGATGCCATCTGCTGTCTTTTATCTCCTCCTGATACTAACACCTCTCTTCTCTATGTGAAATACATCCACACACACCCACGATGACCCAGCCTGAGAAGTAGCACTCAACAGCACCCCCAGTTCTAGGTCTTTTCTCCATAAGCATAAAAGTGCTAGACCATTTTTCTGGCCTTGTCTGGAGACGCTGCCTCAGAATGAAGCCAATAAAAAGATATGAGACAAGACGCCAGGGCATGAGACAGGATGTACTACAGAAATAAGGCTGGAGTAGATGATGACATAGCTTTTAATCTTCATTTTTTCCCAAAAATGAACCTTATCCAAGGTTCTACATTTTTCTCACAACTTTATTCTGAAGAAGGTACTACATAGCTCTCAGAATTGACCCACTCATTTCTATGGCTGCTGCCTCTCATTTCAGACCCTCATCATCTCTCAGCTGGCCTTTTGCAATAATCTCCAAAATGGTCAATCCATCACCACTCTCCACTCCACTACCTCTTACCCTACAATCCTCAGAGTTACCAATGTAATTTATTCAAAATTCAGATACAGCTCTTCCTTGACTTATGATGGAGTTATCCTGATAAACGCATAGCAAACTGAAAATATCTTTAAGTACAAAGTACACTTAATAGAAAACCATATTCAATATTTTGTGCTAACCTATAAGAGAAAAAAATTTGAAAAGGAATATATATATGTATATAACTGAGTTGGGCTTCCTAGGTGTTGCTAGTGGTAAAGAACCTGCCTGCCAATGCAGGAGACATAAGAGACATGGGTTCCATTCCTGGGTCGGGAAGATCCCTTAGAGAAAATGGCAACCTACTCCAGCATTCTTGCCTGGAGAATCCCATTGACAGCAGAGCCTAGCAGACTATCCATAGGGCCGCAAAGAGTTGGACACAACTGAGCAAAATCACTGCAGATGGTGACTGCAGCCATGAAATTAAAAGACGCTTACTCCTTGGAAGGAAAGTTATGACCAACCTAGACAGCATATTCAAAAGCAGAGACATTACTTTGCCAACAAAGGTCCGTCTAGTCAAGGCTATGGTTTTTCCAGTGGTCATGTACGGATGTGAGAGTTGGACTGTGAAGAAAGCTGAGCACCGAAGAATTGATGCTTTTGAACTGTGGTGTCGGAGAAGACAAGTCCCTGGGACTGCAAGGAGATCAGTTCTGAGTGTTCATTGGAAGGATTGATACTAAAGCTGAAACTCCAATACTTTGGCCATCTCATGCAAGGAGTTGACTCATTGGAAAAGTCTCTGATGCTGGGAGAGATTGGGGGCAGGAGGAGAAGGGGATGGCAGAGGAAGAGATGGCTGGATGGCATCACTGATTTGATGGACGTGAGTTTGAGTAAACTCTGGGAGTTGGTGATGGACAGGGAGGCCTGGCATGCTGCAATTCATGGGGTCACAAAGAGTCGAACACGACTGAGTGACTAAACTGAACTGAGTGACATCTAAACCTTCCAAACATCATAGTTTGGCCTGCTGCTGTTAAGTGGCTTTAGTCGTGTCCGACTCTGTGCAACTCCATAGAGGGCAGCCCACCAGGCTCCCCCATCCCTGGGATTCTCCAGGCAAGAACACTGGAGTGGGGTGCCACTGCCTTCTCTGATAGTTTGGCCTAGTTGACCTTAAATGTGCTCAGAACACTTACGTTAGCCTACAGTTGGAGAAAATCATCTAACAAAACCTATTTTATAATAAAATGTTTAATATCTCCTGTAACTTACTGAGTATTCTACTGAAAGTGAAAAACAGAATGGTCATATGGGTCCAGAATGATTATATGGATACAGAGCGCTTCTAAGCATGTAGGTTGTTTACCCCTGTGATCATATAGATAACTGGGGGCTTCTGCTCAACACCACTGCCCAGCATCATAAGGGAATGTGTGTGCTTAGTTGCTCAGTTGTGTCCAACTCTTTGCAATCCCATGGACTGTAGCCCACCAGGCTCCTCTGTCCATTGGGATTCTCCAGGCAAGAATATAGGAGTGGGTTGCCATACCTTCCTCCAGGGGATCTTTCCAACCCATGGATTGAACTCAGGTCTCCTGCATGGCAGGCAGATTCTTTACCAGCTGAGTCACCAGGGAAGCCTATCATAATGCATACTGCTTGCCTTGGAAAAAAATCAAAAGTCAAAGTATGGTCTCCATGGAATATGAATTGCTTCCCACGTGGTTCAGTGGTAAAGAATCTGCCTGCCAATACAGGAGATGGGGGTTCGATCCCTGGGTTGGGAAGAAGCCCTGGAGAAGGAAATAGCAACCCATTCTTGTATTCTTGCCTGGAGAATCCCATGGACAGAGGAGCCTGGCGATCTCCATGGGGTCTCAAAACAGTCAGACACAACTGAGTGACTAAACAACAACAAAGTGTATTGGGTTGAACCATCGTAGGTTGGGGGTCATCTGTGTATACCATTCTCCACACTGGCTCTCCATGCCTGTCGGAGCATGGAGGTGAAACTCTGCAGGGACTCACAGAGCTGCCTCCTGTCTGTCTCCCCAAATGTATCAGCCTCTTCTGTAATCACACCCTGTCTGTTCTCCAAACTTCAAGTCCACACAACTGCCCACTCTGGAGCCTTCATACTTCCATGCCCTGCTCGACTACGCCAGCTACACAGCACACTCACTCCTCTCACTTGTCTCAGTTGTCGAATTACCCCTTCATGTAAACCACGTGACCTCCAAGGCCCCAGAGGTGGAATTTAACATGTCTGTCCACTTGTCACACCTTATTGCCTTACTTGTCAGTGTGTGTCTTTCTCTAGGGTTAGATCTAAACCTTTTGAGGGTAGGTCTCTCCCTGGGACTTTCTTGCTATACCCCCTTCGCCTCCTCAACCCACCCTCACATCTCTTGTCTCCACTCAGGGGGATGTATTTCTTCACACCATGGGGTCCTCAGCTCTTCCTCAGGGAAATCTTTGGTTCTCACGTTTACTTAAGGCTAGGTGATAATGAAAGCAAAGCACTATTATCTTGAATCTGTGAGAGAGCTATTATTAATCTTTTCTTTTACCAGAACAGAACAATTACTCTTACAGAATTTTCTCATACCATTTCCACAGCTCCAGGATATGCCATTTTACGTTATGAAAACAATTCCTTTTGGCCCTTCAATACCCAATGGACTATAACCCGAGTCTATTAAACATTGCTGAGAGAGAAGCACTTTCCCAAATGGGTTTATCTGTTTCATGGTGAGCAATTACAGATATGAGGCTAAAATAAAACATGTAAAAGTAATTAATTATTTGAAGCTAGAGTAAATTCTAGGTTATAAATGAATCTTTTATTATAAAAATAATTGACTTTTTTTTTTTCTTTTTTGGTCGTGCCTGGCTTGTGGGATCTTAGTTCCCCAATCAGGGACTCAATGTGGCAGTGAAAGTGCAGAGTTCTAACCACTTGACTGCCAGTGAGTTCCCACTATTTTCTTAATAAAAAATAGCTCCAAACACCACTTTAAAATCAATCAGGTTTTCTTCTTGAGTTCATCAAATTTGCATTGTTTACTTTTTGATAGAAGAAACAGAATTTTTCACAGACATAGAAAACAAACTTATGCTTACCAAAGCAGGTAGTGCGGTGGGGGATAAAATGGAAATTTGAGATTAACTGATACATACCACCATATATAAAATAAACAACAAGGACCTAGTGTATAGCACAGAACTATTTGAATACTTCATAATAATCTATAAGGAAAAGATTCAGAAGAATAATGTATGTAACTGAGTCTCTGCTATATACTTCAAACATGTTGTTGTAAATCAACTATGCTTCAATTAAAAAAAAAAGATGTAAAAAAATTTTTTTGGTCACGTTTGCTGAGATATAATTTATATACTATAAAATTTATCATATTTAGGTGTACAGTTCTATGAAAGATAACAAATACAATTTTGAAGAATCAAGAATATCTCCCTTATTCCAAAATGTTCCCTTATGCTCTTTACCATCATTCTTCTTGGACTCTCAGCCCCTGTCAACCACTAATCAGCTTCTCTCCCTATAATTCTGTCTTTTGCAAACTGTCACGTAAATGAAATCACATAGTTTGTAGCTTTTTTATTTTAACTCAGGATAATTATTCTGAGATGTATTCATCTTACTACACGTTCAGTAATTGATTTCTTTTTGCTGCTGAGTAGTATTCCATTGTATGGCTGTAACTGAATTTCTTTATCCATTCTCCAATAGACAGACACTTTGTTTTCAGTACATTTTAGTGACTGTGAATAAAGATGCTGTAAAGTATTTGCACAAAACACAGGTTTCCGTGTGGACATATGCCTCAATTTCTCCTTGATAAATACTTAAGAGTGGAATTACTGGGTTTCACAGTAAGCGACTGTTTTCCAAGCAACAGCCAACTGTTTTCCAACACTGTTGGACCATTCTGCATTTCCACCAGCAGTCTATCAGAGTCCTCATTGTTCTATATCCTTGCCATCACTTGTTTGTTTTCTCAATTTCATCATTTTAATAGGCGCATAGTGATACCACGTTGTGGTTTTTCAATTTTATTAGTTTCAATCCCTTGATTTGAATACTGTTAGAGTCATTGACGGAGAAAGCAATGGCACCCCACTCCAATACTCTTGCCTGGAAAATCCCACGGATGAAGGAGCCTGCTGGGCTGTAGTCCATGGGGTCGCGACTGAGCGACTTCACTTTCACTTTTCACTTTCATGCATTGGAGAAGGAAATGGCAACCCACTCCAGTGTTCTTCCCTGGAGAATCCCAGGGACGGGGGAGCCTGGTGGGCTGCCGTCTATGGGGTCGCACAGAGTCGGACATGACTGAAGCGACTTAGCAGCAGCAGAGTCATTGAGTCAAGTCTAGC
Source organism: Neotragus moschatus (assembly GCA_006410615.1). Lineage (NCBI taxonomy): Eukaryota > Metazoa > Chordata > Mammalia > Artiodactyla > Bovidae > Neotragus > Neotragus moschatus. The sequence continues at coordinate 1,130,235 of SJYA01001943.1, read as the reverse complement.
AACTGAGAATACTGCTTTTCAGACAAAAAATTCTCAGTCAGTTGTGACTGTGGGACCAGAAAGAACTTACAGTGTCAAACATGTGCACCACTGAATTTTAAAAAACACTTTTTATTCTTATTAAGAATAGCTATTCTCTTTTTCCATAAAGAATAACCACTGTTTCACTGCATGTAAAAAATTTACAATAAAAGTAACAAATATTTATTGCACCCATACTCTGAATAAGGCTATATGCAGAAATCATTAATTGTCTTGTTCCCAATATCCATTCGTCTCTTTCTCCTTAGTCATAGATGCTCTGATTCACCTGGGTATATGGCTAAGTAGAGAAGGCAATGGCACCCCACTCCAGTACTCTTGCCTGGAAAATCCCATGGATGGAGGAGCCTGGTAGGCTGCAGTCCATGGGGTCGCTAGGAGTCAGACACGACTGATCGACTTCACTTTCACTTTTCTGCATTGGAGAAGGAAATGGCACCCCACTCCAGTGTTCTTGCCTGGAGAATCCCAGGGACTGGGGAGCCTGGTGGGCTGTCATCTCTGGGGTCACACAGATTCGGATATGACTGAAGTGACCTGGCAGCAGCAGCAGCAGAATAAAGGTTATGTTTTCAGTCTCCCTGGCAACCAACAGTGGCCAAGTGATGTAGAAGTGTCATGTGACAACTACTTGGAACCACCCTTAAATGACAGTTGGCCTGTGCCCTTTGTCCCCTTTGTCTTGTCCCTTCCTCCTATCACGCTGCTGCTGCTGCTAAGTCGCTTCAGTAGTGTCCGACTCTGTGCGACCCCATAGACAGAAGCCCACCAGGCTCCCCCATCCCTGGGATTCTTTAGGCAAGAATACTGGAGTGGGTTGCCATTTCCTTCTCCAATGCATGAAAGTGAAAAGTGAAAGTGAAGTCGCTCAGTGGTGTCTGACTCTTCGCGACCCCATGGACTGCAGCCTACGAGGCTCCTCCATCCATGGGATTTTCCAGGCAAGAGTACTGGAGTGGGATGCCATTGCCTTCCCCTCCTCCTATCATATACAGAACTAAAAAAGCCACTTTAATCCATGCGTTAACCCTGACAATGAGGCCACGCACCAAGGACCGACAAGATAGAAGCAGGGAATTCCCTGGCAGTCCAGTGGTTAGGACTCCACACTCACACTTCCTGGGGCCAGGTTCAATCCCTGGTGGGGGAACTAATATTCTCACAGGCCACATAGCCTAAAAAAAAAAAAAGAAGCAACCTGAGTTCCTGAGAATTTTTCCAACTTTTGGACTTTTAGATGAAAAAAATTCTATCTTGTTGTGGCAGAGTGAACAACTACCCCTAATACCCACATCCTTTTCATGGCCTTGTCATGGGCAATGTGTCTTTACCCTTTGACTGTAGGCTCAACTACGTGACTTCTTTCTGACTAGAAACAACAGGGGCTGATTCTGAGACCAGGCCTTATGGGGCCTGCTTGCTGCTTGGTGTCTCTTATTTTACCAGAAGAACAACCTTGGTTAGCCTGGCCCTCACCCCAACCCGAGGAGGAGGGAGGCCATCCCAATGAAACCACAGATCTCAGTGAGTGGCAGAGTGGCCTCAGCTGCCAAACCTGCAAATGATCCCATCAGCTTCAGCCTAGGTCAGTCAAAACAGACAACAACTGTAGAGGATTACTGATTTAAACCAATGAGTTATGCATGGCTTGTTATTTAGGAATACCTACCTGACTGATACACCTGGGCTTCTCATGTGGCTCAGTGGTAAAGAATCTGCCTGCCTAGGAGACTCAGTTCAATCCCTGGGTCAGGAAGATTCTCTGGTGAAGAAAACAGCACCCCCACTCCAGTATTCTTGCCTGGGAAATCCAGTGGACTGGAGCCCACTCAGTTACACTTAAAAGCTTTTGCACAGCAAAGAAATCCATCAACAAAATGAAAAGACAGCCTACTCAATGGGAGAAAATATTTACAAATGATAATATAATTTACAAATGATATAATCTTTGTGTTACACTGATGATTAGTGATGTTGAGTAACATTTCATGTGTCTGTTGGCCACTTATATGTCTTCTTTGGAAAAAAATGCCTATTCAGATCTTTTGCCCATTTTAAAATCTTTTTTTTAATAGAATTTTGTAATCTGTTTATATATTTTGGATATTAATAAGGTTGACTATGGTTCCAGCCAATCGGATATCTCCTATTTTTCTCTTTCTCATTTCTTACTTTTTACCCTATAAGTTTTTGCTTTCCACCCCACTTTGCAGCTTTACAAAGGAGACTTTGTGAGGTGTTAAAGGTCCACTTTGTGAGGTGTTAAAATTTGTTCGTATCACCTAAAACATTTTCTTTAATCATTTAATGCCAGAAACATACAGCACAAAGATTATAGTTCCTAATTAAATGAACGTCCCCAATGTGCTACTTCGGAGAAGGCAATGGCATCCCACTCCAGCACTCTTGCCTGGAAAATCTCATGGACGGAGGAGCCTGGTAGGCTGCAGTTCCATGGGGTCGCTAGGAGTCGTACACGACTGATCGACTTCACTTTCACTTTTCACTTTCCTGCATTGGAGAAGGAAATGGCACCCCACTCCAGTGTTCTTGCCTGGAGAATCCCAGGGACTGGGGAGCCTGGTGGGCTGCCGTCTATGGGGTCGCACACAGTCGGACACGACTGAAGCGACTTAGCAGCAACAGCAGCAAATGTGCTACTTTAATAAAAATAATTCATATAACTCACTAAATACTTATTACGGGCCACACACTAACCGAATAACACTTCTGCCAGCATCATTTTTGTTTCATCCTCAAAAACAAACGCCATAATTGCACACCCCCTCCATATTTGTAGGGAAGAGCTGTTTTTAACTAACGTTCATTCCCCTTAGTTTGGAAACACCACCAGTTTCCTTGGAAAACCCACTTCTCTCTTATACTTACCCCTTGGGGTGTGTCTGGCTCTAGCCTCGGACTCTGGTTCCTTGGTTAGACATCTGAAATTTCGGTGGCGGTCCCGTGGTGCCTTCTGTCCTGGTTTGGCGTTCTCCTCTCATCTAACGCGTAGTTCCTACTTTAGCCAGCATAAGGATCCCTGGGAAGACTTGTTAAAACCGAAGTTCCTAGACCCCGCCCCCAGTGATTCTGATTGGTAGTTCTGGCTCTTAATTTGCATTTCTAACAAGCTCCCAACTGATGCGGCTGCTGCTGTGGCCTTAGGAACCCAGAGCTTGTTAACCATATACTGGTGACTGCAGCCATGAAATTAAAAGACGCTTACTCCTTGGAAGAAAAGTTATGACCAACCTAGATAGCATATTCAAAAGCAGAGATATTACTTTGCCGACTAAGGTCCGTCTAGTCAAGGCCATGGTTTTTCCAGTAGTCATGTATGGATGTGAGAGCTGGACTGTAAAGAAGGCTGAGCACCGAAGAATTGATGCTTTGAACTGTGGTGTTGGAGAAGACTCTTGAGAGTCCCTTAGACTGCAAGGAGATCCAACCCGTCCATTCTGAAGGAGATCGGCCCTGGGATTTCTTTGGAAGGAATGATGCTGAAGCTGAAACTCCGGTACTTTGGCAACCTCATGCGAAAAGTTGACTCACTGGAACAGACTCTGACGCTGGGAGGGATTGGGGGCAGGAGGAGAAGGGGACGACAGAGGATGAGATGGCTGGATGGCATCACTGACTTGATGGACGTGAGTCTGAGTGAACTCCGGGAGTTGGTGATGGACAGGGAGGCCTGGCGTGCTGCGATTCATGGGGTTACAAAGAGTCAGACACGACTGAGCGACTGAACTGAACTGAAGGACCAGAAACTATCTTATTTACAATCTACATTTACCCAAACGGCAACCCATTGCCCTATTCTTGCCTGAAGAATTCCATGGACACAGGAACTTGGTGGGCCACAGTCCATAGGGTCGCAGAGTGGACACAACTGAGTGACACTCATGGGAAAAATCAAGCCACTGAGGCTGAGTTGCCCCATTTGACTGGACTTGGAAATGCCTGACTCCCAAACCCAAGTTCTTTTCTATGCCAGGTTCTCAATCTGATGGCACATTAGAAACATGTAAGGAACATTTAATTTACACAAATCTCATCAGACTAAAGGAATCTAAGTCTCTCGGGTGGGTTTTGGCATTTATTCATTGTTTTTACTATTCCCCATGATTCTGATGCATGGTAAGACTAAGAGCCACTGTCTCACAGCATTGTTTCTCATATATACATATTTCTTTTTTAAATTACTTATTGGAGTATAGTTGCTTTATAATGTTGTATTTGCTTCTACTGTACAGCAAGTGAGTCAGCCATATATTTACATATGTCTTCTCCCTTTTGGACTTTTCTATTCAGGTCACAACAATGCATTAAGCAGAGGTCCCTGTGCTATGCAATAGGTTCTCATTAGTTATCTATTTTATGTAGTTCAGATCAGTTCAGTTCAGTTCAGTAACTCAGTCATGTCTGACTCTTTGCGAACCCCATGGACTACAGCATGCCAAGCCTCCTTGTCCATCACCAACTCCCAGAGTTTACTTAAATTCATGTCCGTTGAATCAATNGGTATCTCTAATTGTCTTGAAGGGATCTCCAGTCTTTCCCATTCTGTTCTTTTCCTCTATTTCTTTGCATTGATCGCTGAGGAAGGCTTTCTTATCTCTTCTTGCTATTCTTTGGAACTCTGCATTCAGATGCTTTTATCTTTCCTTTTCTCCTTTGCTTTTCGCTTCTTTCACAGCTATCTGTAAGGCCCCCCCAGACAGCCATTTTGCTTTTTTGCATTTCTTTTCCATGGGTATAACTATATAAATTTTATATAGTATAGTACTGATAACATAGTATCAGTGCTATATATGTTTTGATCCAATCTCCCAAGTCCTCCCACCTGTGTGGCCATCCTAGCACGGGTTGGAAAAGAATTTTGAGACACAAAGTATTGCAGAAAGGAGTGAGTTTATTAAGAACAAAGAGCATAAATAATGTGGGCACTGCCAGTACAGTGGGCTGACACCTCCTGTCAGGCCAGGGAGAATTGATGTTTCTCCTGGATTCATAACCAATTTTTATAGCCTCAAGTCAAAGAAAATTCATGCTGGCAGGTTGGCATTATGTGATTGGTTATGGTAATAGGGTGAGTACCAGGGTGGGAATTTTTGCCTAATTTGGGGTCAGGAAGCTGGCTGGTAAGGATGGGGGGCGGTGCTTTGAGCAACAGTTACCAAGGGGTTCACTCAGTTCCAGAGGTGGGCTTCTCTGGAGCCCTCTGGTTTGATCTTGGCTCCATGTCTGTGGCCTTGGTGCAGGACTCCATATCATCACCCTCCTTTCCCCCTTGGTATCCATATATTTGTTCTCTGTGTCTAGAAAATTACCAAAGGTGATCTTACTTGCAAAGCAGAAATGAGAGACACAATCACATATAACTATTTCTGAATTCCCTTTTCCCTTTTCAGTTTCAGCAGAGTCACTTTCTTCTCCTTTTGTTACTTCTCCAAAGTCACCCCCAAAATCTCAGATGGTCTGGATTGTGTTTAGCCAGAGCACAGTAGGGACCAGGTATATGATGACAGGACATTACATCCAGAGAGACTAAAATGCTTCCTCACTGCAGAGAGAAATAATGAGGAATGGTATGAAACTGTCTTTTCACAATGTCAGAGCAGAGTGTGTATCAGTGCAAAGGATAATGACACAGCTGGAAGGACACTGAATCAGACAGCACTGTTGAATGTGGTTAGATGAATGTTTCCTTATAATAGGCTTTTCTTTTGGTTGACAGAGATGGAAAGGAAAGATAGTGTATCTCTGTCCTCTGGGAAGTACTGATGACCTCTGAGAAACAGAGTTCCAGACTTGATGAAGGGGCCCCATGGGTAGTCATGCACTATAAACACACTTGTTCTAACAAAGAATGTGTCTTATGTGCAACCAAGTGGACACTCTCAATACCCCCAATATGTACATATTGTCATTTTACCACAATCAGAATAATTCATAACACAGTGAGGAGAGAAGTAGTCAATGATTTTAGAAGCATATGAAATAACATAAATTTTATATAGTATATGTATAACAACTTTTCAGTTAGGATACATGATATTTTGCCAATCAAATGTATTTGTGAGTATTTCTTCCCTTTCACTAAAATATAAGATTCTTTTTGCTAACTGCTGGTTATTTCCAAATAGCAAAGTGCTCAAGGAATAAAGTCTGGAGCTACGTATGTGCTATGTGCTGTGCTATGCTGAGTCACTCAGTCACATCTGACTCTTGCAACCCTATGGACAGGCCCGCCAGGCTCGTCTCCATGGGGATTCTCCAGGCGAGAATGCTGGAGGGGGCTGCCATGCCCTCCTCACGTATGTGCTATATTGGCAAGCAAATTTAAATGGCCCCTATTTTGCACACAAAAAAGAAACAGCAAGATACTGACAGTCATGAGTTAGGAAAGCTAGAGACCCTGGAATACGGGTGATAATAATAGAGTTCATTCCATCCAGTTTGATTCATTCATTCATTCATTCACTCACTCACTCATTCAACATTTAGTAAGGACCTAGGTGCCAGAAATGACATCAAGCACTACTGGAAAACAAGGGTAAAATAAAACTGTTGTCTTTGAACTTTAATCAAAGAAAAACCTAGTGATAACTCTAAGTGTATAAAGGTAACTGTTTGAGGAAACGACGAGACATACAAACCCTAGTAGTTCCCTGGTGGGACAGTGGATAAGAATCCACCTGTCAACGCAGGAGATATGGGTACAACCCCTGGTCCAGGAAGATTCCACATGTCAATGGCCAGTAAAGCTCGTGTTCCACAAATACTGAGCCTGCACTCTAGAGCCCTCAGGCTGCAACTCCTGAAGCCTGTGCGCCTAGAGTCTGTGCTACAGCAAGAGAAACCACTGCAATGAGCCTATGCACGCCAATAAAGGGTAGCTCCCGACTCACAACTAGAGAAAGTGTGCGTGCAGAAACAAAGACTCAGTGCAACCAAAAATTAACTTTTAAAAAAAACACTGAATTATTCTAATCAAGGATGCTACCTACCTGCCCAGGTGTCTGGGTTTGCCATTATTCTAAGAGGCACAAACATGGAGAGCATATGCTAACAACAAATATGACTCTTCTAAACATCCATGCAATTCCCAGATAATTTCCTTTCATGCCCTGCTCTTGCTGAATATATAAAACTCTCCAGGTGCCAGTATGGACATTGTCACATCATACAGCTAAACAGCACCATGCTCATTTCGCTCACCATGTAAAATACTGACATTTGCTAATTCAGTTTTGGAGAGTAAATATTTCATTACCTAGGGATTATCATTTTGGCATCAAGTTAAACAAAGTATCATTGTACAATGGTTATAGAAAATGATGATCATTTCGAAGATGGACCTTTTCAGGATTTACTACTGGAAAGGTTTAGATAATTTGTAACTTTTTGACAATTGAAAGGAACAGATGGTATTTTTCTGACTGCATCAAGAAGTGGCTAATCAGCATTGAGCAAACTGGCAGAGAGCCACTTGGGGTTCATTTCTAGGAGAAAAAGAAATGAAACATTACCACCCAAAGAGCTTGTTGGTAATTTTTTTTCCTTTAAAGAAACTGGAAACAATTGATACATTTTTTTTTCTTCTTCAGCCTCTTAAAAATATTCAGAGCACAGAAATATATTTTGTTCAGTCCACTTGGTTGTATGACTAACTCATGAATAAAATGTGTTGTACACCTGTTGTTTAGTCGCTGAGCTGTCTTCAACTCTTTTACAATCCCATGGACTATAGCCCACCAGGCTCCTCTGTCCATGGGCTTTCCCAGGCCAGAATACTGTAGTGGTTGCCATTTCCTACTCCAGGGATCTCTCTGAAGTGGGGATTGAACTTGAGTCTCCTGCATTGGCAGGTGGATTCTTCACCCGAGTCATTGCAGGGTAAAGAATGTACCATTGTAATACACCACTGGGAAGTCCATTGTATACCTACTGTGCAATACTTTTTAACAGTTTGACTGAGATATTCACATAACACAATCCACCCATTTAAAGTGTACAAATTCAAGGATTTAATACGCCCACACTGTTGTACATCTAATTACAATTAACCGTAGAACATTTCATTACTCCAAAATCCTGTACCCCTTGCCTCCATCCTCTCTTTTCTAGCCCCTAGGTATCCACTTTGCCTCTATAGATTTGCCCATTTTTAACATTTCATATAAATGGAATCATACACTATATGATCCTTTGTGACTGGTTTCTTTCACTTAGCATATTTCCAAGACTCATTCATGTTGTAGTATGCATAGGTTATTTCTTTTCATTGTCAAATAAATTATATGTGTGTGTGTGTATATATATATATATATATATCACATTTATCCATTTATCAGTTAATGGACATTTGGGTTGTCTCCACTTTTTTAGTATTATAAATAATTCTGCTATGAATTTTTATGTTCAGGTTTTGTGTGGGCGTATGCTTTCATTTCTCTTGGGGATATACCTGGGAAAGAATTGCTGGATAATACGATAATGCTGTTTAAACATTTGAGGGATTGCCAAAGCAGCTGCACCATTTTACACTCTCACCATCAATGTATGTGGGTTCCAATTTCTCCACATCCTTAACACTTGTTATTTCGTGTCTATATAATTACAATCCATCCTAGTGAATGTGAAATGGCATCTAATTTCCATTTGTCTTTTCACTTTCATAATAATTTTATTTGGGCTATTTTTATATGGGAGAAAAAGGTTGTGAAAACTTCTCTCATCTTTAAAGATTATCCTCATACTCAGATGTGATTTTTTTGCCTGATCACTCCTCACCTCTCTTTATAATAGTATCCCATATTTTTCTTTGAGGAGGACTAAACCTTATCCAATCTCAGTGTATACAATTTGAGCAGAGCTGACCCCTTTCCCTCTAGCTCCAGAATGAACACTTGAATCAGGCCTGGCTAACTGGAACCCTTAGATGGGGGCCTAGTTGGGAGAGAAAAACCACACCAGTCATGTGAAAGAGATAATTTAATACAAACACATATTAATCAGATATCAAGTTGTTAACCAGGACACTAAACAGGTAGAAAGAGAACCCTAAAAATTTTGGCGGTAGCACCTGCCGGAGGCAACTTCTGCCCTTAACACAAGGGGATAGAGGGAAGAGGTTAGAATTATTAAAACAGGACTTCTCTGGTGGCCCAGTGGATAAGAATCCATCTGCCAATGCAGACTGGGGACATGAGTAAATCCCCCGTCTGGGAAGATTCCAACGTGCCTCAGAGCAACTAAGCCTGTTCATCACCACTGCGAAGCTCTCGCACTCTAGAGCCCCCATGCTGCAACTACTGAAGCTTGCACTCATAGAGCCCGTGCTCCATGCCCACACTCCTCAACAGAGTAGCCCCCGCTCGCCACAACTGGAGAAGGCCCACACAACAGCAGCGAAGACCCAGCACAACCAAAAATAATTTTAAGAAATTTTAAAGATTATTAAAACAGAATGTGGAGAAGGAGCCCTTGGAGCTGAAATATCTGAGAAGGCAAACTCCAATGGCTCTCAGCTCAGAAGAATGGGCTCCAGCCAGCTAGTGCCAGCTTTCTGGTGGGGGGTAAGGGGTGCAGGCAATAAACCTGTTCTACAAGTGTTATAATTGGATTAGGGACTGCTAGCAAGAAACTGCAGCAGCTAGAGTAAAGAAGTGGCACTCTCAAGAACCCCAGGCACTCAAGGAGTCTATAGTAAGCTCACAGGAAGCAGCACACCCTTTCTTCTTCCATGCTCCTTCCAGGTCCTGCCTTAGTGCCCCTCATTGGCAGAATCTAAGAGAAAACTGCCACTGGAGAATTGTGGTTTGCAGAGTTCCAGCGCCACAATACAGAGCACAGAAAGGTGGACTTGGAGCTGACTCACCTTTGGCTACTCAGCATTCATGTGCACCCTTCTTCACACTTCAAATTTTCATACAATAATTCAACAACTCCCAGTTGTATGATGCAACTGTCCTTCATACAAAAGAAGGTATTCTCACACTTCACAAAATCAGAAGATGCAAAATACTAATGGTCATTGTAGCTACACAGGCTATGCTAATTACCCCTTAATTTCAATCTCAGTCCCATCTGAAATTCTGTTACCAAAAGATTAAATGGTAAAGTTACTCTCAAATAAGAAAAACTTGTAGTGGGTGGGAGAGAGAGGGACTGGGAGTTTGGGGTTAATAGATGGAAACTATCACATATAGAAAGGATAAGCAACAAGGACCTAATGTATAGCAGAGGGGACTATATAATATCCTGGGATAAACCATAATGGAAAAGAATATTAAAAAAGAATGTATATATGTGTATAACTGAGTCACTGCTGTACAGAAGAAATGAATACAACATTGTAAATCAACTGTACTTCAATAAAAAATAATTTAAAAAACATGTAAAAATTAGGAAAAGGAGAAGATAGTATATATGTGTCAATGTATGATTCTTTTATACATTATACTGTACATTTATACATAATGTATATTTATATATGTATAACATTTATATAATGTATGTGTGTATGCATATTATATATACATATACACATATAGTGACTGGGCTTCCCTGGTAGTTCAGATGGTAAAGAATCTACCTGAAATGTAGATCTCGGTTCGATTCTGGGTTGGAAAGATCCCCTGGAAGAGAGCACAGCAACCCACTCCAATATTCTTGCCTGGAGAATCCCCATGGACAGAGGAGCCTGGTGGGCTGGCTCCAGAGTCGGATACGACTGAGCGACTAAGCACATATAGCTCTAGATACATATACACATAACAAGAAAGAAAATACTCATCGCTGCTAGAGGCACAAGTTATGTAACTGGTCACAAGGTCATATCTGATATTTTAAACTTCCATTATTATACTAGTTGTTTTGCTACATAACAAACTATTGCAAAATTTATTTGCTTACAACAGCAAACATATCTCTCACATAGTTTCCATGGGTCCAGAACTCATGAGTGACTTAACTGAGTGGTCCTGCCTCACATGAAATCAGCCAAGATGTTAGCTGAGGGCTTCCCTGATGGCTCAGTGTTAAAGAATCTGCCTGCCAATAAAGGAGACATGGGTTCAGTCCCTGATCTGGGAAGATCCCCCATGCCTGAAGCAACTAAGCCCACGTGCACCAGAGCTACTGAGCCTGCGCGCTCTAGGGCCTGTGCTCAGTAACGAGAGATGCCTCTGCAATGAGAAGCCTGCATGCAACAGTGAAAAACCAGTGTAGCCAAACATAAAAACAAATGTTTAAAAAAAAGAAGCCCCCAGATGACCTGGTGGCAGTCTCATCTTCCAAATTAATGGAATTATTGTTCCCTTGGTAGAAGCATTTCTCCTTTGGGAACTAGAACCGCCCCCCCCAACCCAAGCCAGCAAAGCTCAAAGTTTGAGGGCAAGTAAAATTTCTGAGTGGGTTATAAAACATAATAGTAAGAGGAAGTACTCCAACTTCCATTCTTTAATTTCTGGACCCATATATTCTAGCTATGGAAGTGACACACCATATGTTGACCTCTGGTTCAAATCTTACACTGTGTCTTGTAAGATACTCTTCTAAGAGAATATCCATCCTTTCAAGGTGTTATCTCCAAAATAGCATTACTTACATAATGACATATTAGAGCAAGACCATTTAATACCACAAATTCCTTGATCCACAAAGCAGTGTTGACAGAGTACCATGTTGGCAAATAAGGCATTTTGTTAAGTTGTACTGACATAAGCATAATGGGAAAGAAAAGAAGATTCATATACAGAATAGGCTCAATTCCATTAAGGATAAATTTCTATTCTGTCCATGATTGAAAGGATCCAGTGTAATCAACATGCCACCAGGTAGCTGTGACTGGTTCCTTTTAGAAATGGCTATAGCGCTTTGAAAATACAAGGAATACAGAATCTGAAGTCTGGCAAACTTTAGAGAATGCAAAAGCACATGTATTTTATCCCCAATAATGCAAGTTGCTATCCTTTAAAGAGGTTCTTAACATTTTCTTTTACAAACCACAGAATGGATTACATGTGCGTACTCCTACGGCCCACCACTTCCTTCTCTAATTAGTACACAGCAACAAGGCAAGCAGCACTAGCAATTTTCAGGTGGTGGCAATGGGTAATATTCATTGAAGAACTAGTACAAAGATATGAGATCCTTTTGTTGCATTTAGAGTAAATTTTGCCAAGAAAAAAATACATATGACTAATCAAAGTTTTAAGATATTAAATGTTTTATAACGCATTGTACTTTTTATATTTTAAAAATTACTATTTTATAAAAATGACGACTTTCCCAGCTCACCAGTTCTATTAATAGGCAATCAGATAGTACTGAACAAATATAAGGCTTGTTAAAAAGAAAAATACCTAAAATTTATGCATTTGAAACGTCGAAACAACTATCATCAGTGTATATTTCACTCACTTTATCACTCTGTCTACATTTAGTAATCTCTTGTCATTACTGACAAATGTTTTCTCCTCACAAAACTATAGAGCTATATTCATCTTTTTCTAGTACTTTCGCTTTCCTTTTTAAAAAAAATGTTCCTACATAAAAAATTTAAAACAGAATCATGAAATAACAACAGAAAACACTCACCTGGCTTGAGAGGTAATACAGCCTACGTGGTACTCCTGGTGTAAAGCTAAAATTCCACTTTCCATCAAAAAAGCATTTCTGAATTCAACTGAGAATATTTCTATAGGAATAAATTTGAATTGTCTCATATTTTTAAAAACTCACTGATTTTAGTCATAAATAAGAACTTATTCATGAAGTACTTCATACATGATCATGATATCATAAGGATACAGATTAAGAACCACTATTTTAAGGTATCACAGACTCTCAAAGTCAGGAACTACTGATCAATGTAAGAACTTTATACTTCAATCTTACAGTGGAAAAACATTTAACTTTTGGCCTGATTGATGATTGAAACAATTTGGGAGGGGCCTAAAAAAAGGAAAGTTAGATTATTCAATTCCTAATTGAAGTATTTAGACATTTTAAAAACAATATTTAAAGCCAATCTGAGAGAGTATTATTCCAAGAGTGGAAGAGAATTCTTGCCATTGAAGTTAACATGTATACCTGAATGAAAATCTCCTCTCCACTGGACAAATGGAACTCAAAATGAGTAAAGGGATTTTCCCCCCTAGGGTCTTATACACAATTAAGAATAGAGAATTCTTTATCTTGCTAGATTATTGGTACAATAAATATAAGTTTAGACACACTGGTTGAGCCTCAAAAAATGTACCTCCTGCACACTCTACGCTCCACCACAGAAGAGGAAACCAAGAAGGCAGAATCTAGGCTACAGAATAGATTCTCTGGATAAGGAAAGGAAATACCTAGGTGATAGCGGAGGAATATACCTGGCAGAAAATGTTTCCACATTGGAGGTCAGAGCTGGCTCCAGAAGTATCACCAGGGGAAAGAAATTACCTGATATTATGTTTTTCCAGTAGTCATATATACACACGAGAGTTGGACCATAAAGAAGCTGAGCACCAAAAACCTACACCCGTGGTGGACTCATGTTGATGTATGGCAAAACCAATACAATATTGTAAAGTAATTAGCATCTCATTTAAATAAATACATTTATATTTTTTAAAAAAAGATCCTTTCTAATCATGGTGCCAGGAAAGACTCTTTACAGTCCATTGGACTGCAAGGAGATCAAACCAGTCAATCCTAAAGGAAATCAACTCTGAATATTCATTGGAAGGACTGATGCTGAAGTTGAAGCTCCAATACTTTGGCCACCTGATGAGAAGAGCCAATTCACTGGAAAAGACCCTGACGCTGGGAAAGATCGAAGGCAAAAGAAGGGGGAGAGATGATCAGATAGCATCACGGACTCAATGGACACCAATTTGAGCAAATTCCAGGAGATAGTGAAGGGCAGAAGAGCCTGGTGTACTGCAGTCCATGGGGTTGCAAAGAGTCAGACATGACTTAGCAACTGAACAACAAAAATCATATAGAAAATTATGAGATCCTTTCCAGAATTATTGAATATGGCAAGATCAAGTCAGATGCTAGAAGAAAATGAGCCCATTATTAACTTCTGAAATAAAAAAAGTAATATAAGAAATAAAGTCAACTACAGTATGCTCCTTGGTTCAGTAGTAAATTGATAGTCTTCATAATGAACATACTGAATTTGAGATGTAAAAATACTGAAATATTAATATATTAGAAAAATGGTGAAATAAAATAAGCAAAATTTTTACTCTTTCCAGTAGAAAGTTAATAATCAGCAGATCAAAAGATAGCAACATATATTATCTGGAAACATAAAGGTAAATTCTACAACCACTATATAAGTTGCAAGAGTAAGTTTCTTCTGTGAACATGAAAGAAGGATAAGAAGGATTGCCTCTTTTTTAGTCACAAGCATTTTGGTACTATAAGATATTTTCAAACCATCTCCACATAACGTTGGAGGGTGGGGGACAGCAGTAAGACAGAAAAAGATTAACAGTTTTACATTAAAAAAAAAAAGCAAAAACCCTCTAAGTTCTGTACGAAAAGTGAACATGATTACATCTAAATACATCCACTGGTTTTTACAAAATAATTTTACAAAGGCCTGTGGGTCAATATTCATTTATAAAAATAAGTACTTTCAGTTTCTAAAAGAAATTTATTTTCATATTCAAAAGTCTTTAAAAGTAACCAAAGGACTTATTACCCTTCTGCATTCTGCTTTTCAGAAAGTACTTTTGAGGTAGATCTGTTTCGGATTCTTTTTCTTTTCCTTTTCTTTTCTGAGGCAGATGAGTTCGCATCCTGTGTTTTTTTCTTTTTCTTCAAACAGCTAAGAGGATTGGGGCCACTTACTTTCTTGCGCTTTTTTCTTCTTCTCTGTTCTGGGTCTTTTACTAAACCCTGTTCCTCTTTGAGTTGCTTGATACTCTGTTTCTCATGCACTGAGACAAGCTGACCAGACTCTACTGCTTTAACAAATGCAATTGTTTTAGGAGAAGGTTTGTCTAAGACTATAGTGTTCTGAATAATAAACATGAGAGGAATTCCAGGCTTTTTCTTTACTTTCATAGACAAATTCTGATCCTATTAAAGAGAAAAATAGAATTACTTAGTTCAAATATAGTAATTAGATACCTTAAATAGATTTCTAAGAACTTAAAGAGGACTATACTAAAAATAAAAGATGACCGGTTTTACTTCGCAAATCAGTATGCTTCACTAACAGTAGTGTATTTTATGACAAAGGAAGAAAAACATAAAAACTGAGCACAGTTAGGCATCAACAATGTGAACTGGAATTATCAATATTCTCTACTGATCCATATTCTAAGACCACTAATTTTCTAGGACATCAAAATAAAAACTAATGCAAAGGTAAATATGTTAGGTGATATCCATCATTCCTACTCTGATACATGTTTCAAGAATGCTCACAGAGACTGAAAGGATAGAAATAAAGTAGGAACTAGCTGACTCAGATTCTTCACTCGGCTCTGCTTCTAACTGTGTAATTTTAATATTCCACAAGCATATTTAAGGAAATCTGTACATATGTGAACTTATTAATATTCACCCAGAGAGTCTCTCCTCCCCTGCATCCCAGTCTTTAAAAGCCTGAAAGAGTTCCATACTGGTGGTATGGTCTCAAATAATATGAAATACAACTTTCTGAGTATATGTATTCATATGTAATACATACAAACCATGAAAAAACATGTATAAACATAAAATATAAAATCTCTGCTCTACTTACTTTCAAGAGCCCTAAAACATATCATCACATCTCTATGTCAATAATTTTTTATTTAAAAAAAGGATATNTGTTAGGTGATATCCATCATTCCTACTCTGATACATGTTTCAAGAATGCTCACAGAGACTGAAAGGATAGAAATAAAGTAGGAACTAGCTGACTCAGATTCTTCACTCGGCTCTGCTTCTAACTGTGTAATTTTAATATTCCACAAGCATATTTAAGGAAATCTGTACATATGTGAACTTATTAATATTCACCCAGAGAGTCTCTCCTCCCCTGCATCCCAGTCTTTAAAAGCCTGAAAGAGTTCCATACTGGTGGTATGGTCTCAAATAATATGAAATACAACTTTCTGAGTATATGTATTCATATGTAATACATACAAACCATGAAAAAACATGTATAAACATAAAATATAAAATCTCTGCTCTACTTACTTTCAAGAGCCCTAAAACATATCATCACATCTCTATGTCAATAATTTTTTATTTAAAAAAAGGATATTTCAGTAATGAAGAAGAAAACCATTATGCTTAATCCATCTAATTTCTTCTAATGACAAATAGCTCCACATAAAGTATAAATAGAGATGATTAAAATTGACTCTGGTTTTAAAACTGGTGTCACCTGTGTTGCCAGGAAATAATGGTGAGGATTTCCATCTTCCACCATGGAAAGCAGACATTCTGATCCACTCACTGCATTCTTGAAATGGGCACAATTTCGAACCTGGCATTTCTGAGCAATCAGCTTTGCCCCATATAAGTCCTTTCCCAATGTTTCCAACTCTTTTAACACACATCTGGAAAATAAAATGTTATTAGCAGCTCACAATTATAACAGATGCATATCAGTTATTCACATAAAGCAAGTATAAAAAAACAATTTCAAAAACTACAAGCCATACAGTAGCCATTTCACTCTCAAAAGACCTGGAAAAATGCATACACCAAGTAGAAGGAACTTAATGAATAGCTGAAATGTACTGAGCATTTCTCATGTGCAGGCAGCATGCTAACTGCTCTTGATATAAATTCTCCCTTATCTCAAAACAGCCCTGCAAAGTTGGGCCGCTTACTTTAAAATTATCCTTATTTTATAACAGCTCATTCTGGGAGATTTCAAGTAACATGTCCAAGTTCAAACAACTAAAAGTGGTAGAGTGAAATGTGAAGTAGTTTGACAATAGATGCCCCAACCAGAGTGCTATAGGCTTCTGTTTCAAGTACAAATCGATACACCTTTAAAGTATTTTCAGCTCATAAAAGTAAACATTCTCAACTCACCAGCTTGTTTAAAAGCAATCACAACTTTCTTTCACTTTGCATTTTCATATTAAAGTATGGTTTTTCAAAGTGTTACCAACGTGTGTGTGCTCAGGTGCTCAGTCGTGTCCAACTCTTTGAAACCCCATGGACTATAGCTCACCAGGCTCCTGTGTCCATGGAATTTTCCAGGCAAAAACACTGGAGTGGGTTGCCATTTCCTACTTCAGAGGATCTTCCTGACCCAGGGATTGAACCTGCCTCTCCTGCATTGGCAGACGGATTCTTTACAACTTTACCACCTGGGAATCCTAATTTCTCATCCACAAATCTGAACCTCTTATGGAGGAGTCAAATATTAGCATTTTAATCAGATACTTCCTCTATCCCACCTAAAAATTATGACAAGTAGTGAGTCAAAAGGTTCTTCAACCTGAGCCAACCCTTGCCTGTCTCTACCTTGCTTAATCCCCTTTATCATCCCATTAGTTTATTTGTTTGAAGAGATTTTGCTTTCTACAGTTATCCATTTTGAATGCTATTCTGAATTTCAGGACTAAATTGCCAAACATTTACTGCACAGAGTCAGACAGGATTGAACGACAAACACTTTATGCACTTTGCTGGCCATTCGGTTTGGGAGATCATCCTGTTCATCCAGTTATCCTCTGGCTAGAGCAGTGCCTGGCATATGGTTGGTGCTCAAAAAAGGCAGCTGAATAAACAGAGGACCTTGCACAAAGTTCTTAACATCGACTCTGGCCTTATCTTTCTGGGAATCGAAGATCTTACAGCATGAGGCAGTTGTGAAGCTTGAAAAATTTAAACTGGGAAAAGCTTTGCAAACAACCAGCAACCACTTCGAGAAGGCAGGTTTTGAGATACCAATGAACGATCCCCAAATACTATACCTCGTCAGACTTCTATAGCAAATTTATAAGTAGGTATGAGCTTTTTTTTTTTTTTNTTGATATTTCTCCCAGCAATCTTGATTCCAGCTTGTGCTTCTTCCAGCCCAGTGTTTCTCATGATGTACTCTGCATAGAAGTTAAATAAGCAGGGTGACAATATACATCCTTGACATACTCCTTTTCTTATTTGGAACCAGTCTGTTGTTCCATGTCCAGTTCTAACTGCTGCCTCCTGACCTGCATATAGGTTTCTCAAGAGGCTAATAATTCTCAAATGAGGAAAGAAAGGGACCAAAGTATATTGGATGACTGCGATTGGGCTGGTTTGTAATGGTTGCCTTCCTATAAAGAAGTTGAGCTTGAGTATTAAGGACACCTGGTTCTTTAGTTTCAGAACTACCAATGGAAACCAGGTCTCCTGCCTGAAGTTAAAGTGTTCTGGCACCCCTCCACATCTCCCCCATAGGACCACTGTCTCTAAAGAGCCAAATGTCAGGGAAAAAAGCACTACCATTTTGCATTTCTTCTGGAGACCGTCCTAAATGACTCACAAGGAGCGTTTCAGGAGAACTTCTCAAGAGCTTCCTTTTCCAAGAGTCAGTGTCCCTAAACTAGAGTTCTCATTCTTTCCCTAACCCAAGTCATTTGACCTTGAGCAGCTCCCCACAAAACCTGGGTTGAACTTCCTCACTGTCAAATAGGTCGGCAGGACTAAATGACTTTTAAGAACTTCTTTTATGTCTATAGTCTCTAAGGTAGGAAGATTACCTGCTGGGCTACTAACAGGGAGATACAAAGTAGACCAAAAGTTTAGAAATTATTTGGTCAACTTGATTAATGAAGAGGGTGAATCTGAAAATTTTGAGTTCCCCAATGACTAACTGCTACATATCTACTTCAATTCTAGGCAAAATAATTAGAGAGTGGGAGTATGGGATTTTGCATCTTTTTCTTTTGACTTGGATCTGTCCCAGATCTAGTTCTAGCTGAAGACTGAAAGAACCAATGCAGAATAACTTACAAAGTGATAGAGACATATTATTTGCATTGGGGTTTTTATTTGAAGACACAGGTTTATGAAACTGGAATTGAAGTCCATAATGTAAACCGTGTCTTGATTCCCAGTACAACATCATTTAAATGGCTGCATCTTTTAACTGAAAATAAATCTAGGAGTTGGAAGACATGAAGAGTTACTGTAGGACTGGAATCACAGTTCTTGAGTAGAATTCCTCATAACCTTTCAGTCTGAATACTCTCTTTATCCCTTTGTGCCAACACCCCACTCTGACTATAATCCCATCACAGACAGAGAAAATATACTATCCCAGTCCTGCAAAACAGTTAAAACAGTTTTAAAAACAGACTCACAGATTTACCTACAATCCTGTTGGCCACATTTCACTAGTAAGAAATATGTGGCTCAGGACTAGGGTTGAGTCATATTCTTTTTTTGTTTTTGTGGGTTTTTTTTTTCAATTTAGTAAACTATCAATATTTTCAAGGTCTATGTATGTGACAGTGCTATTTACACAACCGTCCCTTATTTCACAAGCAAGAAGACAGTAAATACTGGTGATTATCAAGTTTAAAACGGAATTTTCTGTTACATCAGTGTTTCTCAAAACATGATCCTGGGACATGCAGAAAGGTTGCAAGTATGCTTGTTTAATATGCCCATTTGATTCAGAACAAGTATTGAGGGAGAAGGATACTATTCAGAGAGGAGGTGACATTTATTACAATCTCCTGCAAGTCATTTATTATGCATATTAGTGTTCCAGAAGGACTATCTGCAGTAAAGTGTCACTGTTTACCCAATGGGATGTTTTCATTAAGTGGTCTACTGAGTATGCTGCTGCTAAGTCGCTTCAGTCATGCCCGACTCTGTGTGACCCCATAGACAGCATCCCACCAGCCTCCCTCGTCCCTGGGATTCTCCAGGCAAGAACACTGGAGTGGGTTGCCATTTCCTTCTCTAGTGCATGAAAGTGAAAAGTGAAAGTGAAGTCTCTCAGTCCTGTCCTAGAGACCCATGGACAGCAGCCTACCAGGCTCCTCCATCCATTGGATTTTCCAGGCAAGAGTACTGGAGTGGGGTGCCGTTGCCTTCTCCAGGTCTACTGAGTATATCTTTGCCTGATACCAAATGACCTAGTGTTGAAAAATCCACATTTGGCCACAACAAAGGCAGGAACCAAATATTGCCATTATTGGACAAACTATTTGGATATAAGTTTGAACCTGAAATTTTACTTTGAGAATTATTATAATATTATTAACTTTTAAAAATAATCATTGAAAATTCTCTTGACCTTAGAGTGCAGGAACAGTAATGTCTCAGCATTGCTAGCTGCTGTTTTTTTTTCCCCCTCAGGTCACTCAAACACTGGATATTTTCCAGGCCAATATTTTCAGGTGCAGTAGGGATTAATTTATTTTTCTTTATTTTTTTCATAGTCTTCATATTCTTTATTATACCTGGATCAAATATAATTTATATGTTGTTGTACACAATTGTGAAGCTCTTTCTTCATGAAATTTTGATGAAGCCAAGTTGACATGAATATGATTTATTCTTGCAAGGTATGACTAATTCCCAAACAAGACTTTTCATGAAAGATTCATGTCCTAAAGGGAATTAAATAGGTAAATATTAAATACAGTTCATAAAGCTTATTTTGTTTAATTTCATAAATGCTCATATTTGAATAATTCAGCAAAGATTGATATTATTATCATGATGTTATTCTTCCTTATATTCATATTTAAATATTTACAAACATTTGTTAACATCCATTAGCTCCAAAGGAATGCAATGTTCCCCTACTATTACCCAGCTAACATATTCCTTAAATAAGTAATTTCCCAAAGTAAATAAAGCAACTTAGGTAAACTGGTTTGCATTGAGAGCCTATTAGTTCTTCACTAAGATCCTCTAAACTCCATCTGAGACTTGCTTACTGTGAATTTTTATATATAAAGGTAGGTGTTACAAAGGTTGGTTTTGCTGCCATATTTTAAAAAAACATTTTATGGTTTTCAAATTATAAAAATAACACAGGCCTACTATAACAAGAGGAACAATAGAACAACACAAGACAGTCATCTCTTCTTTCTTGCTAAAATAATACATGATAATCTACTGGGTACCCTTCTGTAATTTTTTTCATATTCACATACTCATTTGCATGTACATCTGCATACATATTTCGAGATTTTTGTCACTTTGTTATTCAAAAATGAAATCATATTTTATCACTTCTGCCTATTTTAGTTTTCTCACCCAATGATCTTTGTAAAAATCCTCTCAATGCATATTCCAAGCTAATTGGCATAGTACTTTTTCATTATTTTTATGACTGCATGAAATTTCCCACAAAATCCCACATGTAACATAATGGATGTGACACAAACTGTGAATTGACAGTATCTCTTTTCTTCTCTTTGGTAATAGGATCCTAATTTCATTCTGGATGGTAGTGTGCCCAGAAAAGGGAATCCATGCCCCAGACTCTGTGCAGTTAAGTATAGTCATAGGATTAAGTTTTAGCCAAAGATATGTTAAGTATAAGTGTTACAAGGGACTTCTGGGAAAGCTGCTTAAAGGAAATTAGTTTCATTTGGTGGTGGGCACTTCTGTTGTTTTTTTTTCCCCATCATCTTTCTAACCACTCCCAGGATTTGGATGTGATAGAGGGGATTTTATAGCCTATTTTAGAGCAATAGGTAAATGTGAGGATGGAGGCCATGTGCTAAGCTAGCAAAGTAGAAAAGAGAAAAAGTCTGGGCCATCGGTGACTATGAAACTACCTTTCCAAATCTAGCCTTTTTACCTCTGAGCTTGTTTTACATAAGAAGAAAAACAAACTTCTATTGTAGTTTAAAAATATTATTTTTTATTTCTTTTCATTTTTGAAACTGTATTTTTTTTAGAGCAGTATTAGGTTTATAGCAAAATTTAAAGGAAAATGCAGAGATTCCCCATGTAGCCCTTGCCTCCACACATGCAGAGCCTCCCCCAGTTATCAATACCACTCACCAGAATGGTACAGTTTTTTTACCCAAGAAGGACTCTATATCGAAACATTTTTTTCTTTTATATACAGCCATACCTAAACATTGACAGACTAAGTTAAAACTGTGTGTGTGTACTCAGTCCCTCAGTCAAAATAGACTCTTTGCCACCCCCATAGACTGTAGCCCACCAGACGCTTCTGTCCATGGGATCCTCCATTAAAGAACACTGGAGTAGATTGCCATTTCCTTCTCCAATGCATGAAAGTGAAAAGTGAAAGTGAAGTCGCTCAGTCGTGTCCAACTCTAAGCGACCCCATGGGCTGAAGCCTGCCAGGTTCCTCCGTCCATGGGATCCTCCAGGCAAAAGAATGCTGGAGTGGGGTGCCATTGCCTGCTCCAGTTGTAAGGGCATGAAACTATGCTTTTGTTTGTTGTAGCTGTTGTTTAGTTACTAAGTTGTGTTTGACTCCTATGATTCCATGGACTGTAGCTCGCCAAGCTTCTCTGTCCATGAGATATCCTAGGCAAGAATACTGGAGTGGGTTGCCATTTCCTTTTTCTGGGGATCTTCCTGACTCAGGGATCAAACTCCCGTCTCCTGCATCACAGGCTGGTTCTTTTACTGCTGAGCCATCACAGAAGCCCAAGTTAAAACTACTTGCCAGAATAAGAGAATTTTATCTTGGCAGATGTCTTTGATGAAACTTCAATGTTGATTAGTTTTTGCCAATATAATTATGCTTTCTTTGCACAGTTTCAAAATCCTAGTTTATAAGTTTTTTTTTTTTGAAATGTAAAATCAGTCTAGTTGCTAAGTCATGTCCGACTTTGTGATCCAGTGGACTGCAGCACACCATGCTTCCCTGTCCATCACCAACTTTTGGAACTAGATCAAACTCCTGTCCATCGAGTTGGTGATGTCATCCAACCATCTCATCCTCTGTCGTCCCCTTCTCCTCCTGCCTTCAATCTTTCCCAGCATCAGGGTCTTTTCTAGTGAGTCAGTTCTTCGAATCAGGTGGCCAAAGTCTTGGAGTTTCAGCTTCAGCGTCAGCCCTTCCAGTGAATATTCAGGACTAATTTCCTTTAGGATGGACTAGTTGGATCTCCTCATTGTCCAAGGGACTCTCAGGAGTCTTCTCCAACACCACAGTTCAAAAGCATCAACTTTTTGACGCTCAGCTTTCTTTATAGTCCAACTCTCACATCTGTACATGACTACTGGAAAAACCATAGATCTGACTAGATGGAACTTTGTTGGCAAAGTTCTCTGCTTTTAATAAGCTGTCTAGGTTGGTCATAACTTTTCTTCCCAGCAGCAAGTGTCTTTTAATTTCATGGCTTCAGTCACCATCTGCAGTGATTTTGGAGCCCTAAAAATTAAAGTCTGTCACTGTTTTTACTGTTTCCCCATCTATTTGCCATGAAGTGATGGGACCAGATGCCATGATCTTAGTTTTATGAATGTTGAGTTTTAGGCTAACTTTTTCACTCTTCTCTTTCATTATCATTAAGAAGTTCTTTAGTTTCTCTTTACTTTCTGCCATAAGGATGGTGTCATCTACATATCTGAGGTTATTGATATTTCTCCCAGCAGTCTTGATTCCCGCTTGTGCTTCATCCAGCCTGGCATTTCGCAGGATGTACCCTGCATATAAGTTAATAAGCAAGGTGACAGTATATAGCCTTAACGTACTCCTTTTCCTATTTGGAACCAGTCTATTGTTCCATATCCAGTTCTAACTGTTGCTTCTTGACCTGCATACAGATTTCTCAGGAGGCAGATAAGGTGGTCTGGTATTCCCATCTCTTTCAGACTTTTCTACAGTT
The DNA here is from genome assembly GCA_006410615.1 of Neotragus moschatus. Lineage (NCBI taxonomy): Eukaryota > Metazoa > Chordata > Mammalia > Artiodactyla > Bovidae > Neotragus > Neotragus moschatus. The sequence goes on along the minus strand of SJYA01001943.1, from coordinate 1,106,401 downwards.
TGTTGTGATCCACACAGTCAAAGACTTCAGCATAGTCAATAAAGCAGAAGTAGATGTAAACGTAAAATACTTTTTCAAATAAAATCAACTAAATCTTTTTACATTCTATAGAAGCTATCTTGACATTTGTTTATTTTGAAAGTATAAACAATTTGATTTGAACTAAGAGTGTCAGTGAGATGTATCTCCTGTTTGAAAAAGTTAGCTAAATATGAAGACCCTTAGCTGCTTGAGCAAGAAACATCAAGGAAATATTTGTGTCACCCAGCTGTCAATTAAAGGAAGCAAGCAAAATTTCTGTCTGTTGGCCTAGCTAGTACCATGGACTCTTTCTGAAATGATGAAGGAGAAACTGTGTCTTAGAAAAAAAAAATCACAAGGGATTGCTCTTTGTCAAGGATATTTCTAAACCAGAGAGTGATCAGCAAATAATTCACCATTGGTTATTAGATGGCTGTTGTCAGGTGGCTGTAAAATTAGACTAGCAAATTTGCTTGATAAATAGTTTATTTGAATTAAATTATACAGAGAAAAAATACTGCCACGTGAGGTAAGTTAAAAGGAATTAAGTATTTCACAATAGATCTGAATAATGCTCTCCACTGGAGTTTCACTAACAAAGTGTTCAGTGGTATTAATTAAAGTAGTGAAAACATACATTGGGAGAGAAAAGCAAAAAGTTGAAAAGTGGTAGCAATGTGCAAAATGTTTTACTTTGATACATGCATAATAAATAAGGCATCATTTGAAATTTAATGAAATCATAACTGAAACTGCCAGAGAAGTTCATGCTGTATGGGGTCATTTTTTTATAACCTATCAAAGCATTTTTAGAAGATTAATGAATCCTTATAAAATTACTCTAGGTAAGCAAATATTATTACTATTACCTAAAGGAGTTTAAAAATTGAGAATTATGTCAAATATGGCATTAAAGGATTTTGTAAAAACATTATTTATTTATATTAAACAAAATTTTGAAGACAACCCTTTCACTCATGGTTTAGTATATATTTTTAAGCAGCAGGGAGACTTCAGGGCAGAAACTGAATTTCTAGTGGCAAGAAATTAAACAGGCTTTCAATAATTCAGTAGAATATTATTTCAAAGTCTTGTATTTATAACTGAATTACACAAACACAAGGTATTAATTACATGATATTATACCAAATAAAATTCACTCTTAGAAGCTGTGCTAATGTTTTCAATGGGACTCATTTTCTTTTAATATTAGTTGGTGGGTCATACATCAAAATACTGGGATGAGAAGATCAAATATCATTAAAAAACTATTATTATTTTAACAAACATATAGAAAATACCTACATGCTGATTCATAGGTAATATAATTCATAGCATTATTTTCTTTTCATTGGCTCTCTCCTTACCCTCTCTATTGTGACTTTTCGTAATACTGAACAAACCATTTGGTTCCTCAAAGTATAACCTCCCTTAGTCTGAAGAAGGCATATGACTAAATTGATCTCAAATTATAGAGAAAGACTTTTTCCCCCATACTTGGGGAATAGGTTTTCTTTTTCTCACAAGAATTATAAAAGTGAAGTGTACTATGTTCTTTGGTACTAGCAGCTGTTTTGAGGTTATGGGGTAGCTAGCCAATTCGTGTTGTTTCGTCGCTAAGCTGTGTCCGACTCTTTGAGACCCCATGGACTGGAGCACACCAGGCTTCTCTGTCCTCCACTATCTCCTGGAGTTTGCCCAAACTCATGTCCATTGAGTTGGTGACGCCATCCAAACAACTGATCCTCTGTCATCCCCTTCTCCTCTTGCCTTCAATCTTTCCTAGCATCAGGGTCTTTTCCAGTGAGTTGGCTCTTCCCATCAGGTGGCCAGAGTATTGGAGCTTCAGCCAGGGTGTAGACAGAACCAAAACATGACAGAAGACAGACAAGAGATTCATAAAAATGTAGAGCTAGAGTCCTTACGCTGCTTCATTTGTCGTGTAGATACCTCTAGACATTTAATTGTGTGACAGAATACATTTCCTTCTTTTTTAAATTAATTTATTTTTTAATTGAAGGATAATTGCTTTACAGAATTTTGTTTTCTGTCAAACATCAGCATGAATCAGCCATAGGTGTATATATGTCCTTCTTATTTAAAATAATTTAAACTGTTTTTTGTTTACTTATTTATTTTTGGTTGTTCATAGACCAAACCGATGGGCTATCCTAACTGATGGACTCTTTGTTAAATCTAGACAACAAAATCTATTTTTAAAGAAAAACTAATATTACCTGTATAATGTTTTACCTTAAAGACATTTAGGATGTTCCATATATGTTCTTGTTTTATCTTAGATACCATCGTGAAGAGGCTGGAATGCAGAAGTAAGTGTTGCTACTAGCTGCTTTCAAGTATCTCCCAAAGGCATCTTTTCCATTCTAGTTAAATATTAAGCAAAGTGTTTAGCATTTTAAGCCAAATTATTTTCTTCAGTCAAGCAAATATTTGTGAACTTCTTAAGAGTGTGTGAATTTAATTCACAACTTCAGTTTTGCCTCATTTGTACGTTGTTTCTTCCGGCTTTGCTTATGTCTGATTTTTGTTCCCCAGGCCTTGTTCAACTGTGATGGCACTATATGTTCTTTTAGAGGGGAGGAGATGAGCCAACTCTTGCCCTTTCCTCTCATTTTCAGAGTAGCGTGTTTCTGATCCCTTCCTTATAACTGAGTAGCGTTAAAGTAGACTTCCTGTTTCTCTATATACCCTCTTACTTATGACACCCTAACAATGGAGTTAGGGTTAAAAAGCAGAGACATTACTCTGTCAACAAAGGTCCGTCTAGTCAAGGCTTTGGTTTTTCCAGTAGTCAAGTATGGATGTGAGAGGTGGACTATAAAGAAAATCGGGCACTGAAGAATGGCTAGAGAAGACTCTTGAGAGTCCCTTGGACTCCAGGGAGATCCAACCAGTCCATCCTAAAGGAGATCAGTCCTGGGTGTTCATTGGAAGGACTGAGGTTGAAGCTGAAACTCCAATACTTTGGCCACCTCATGCAAAGAGCTGACTCATTTGAAAAGACCCTGATGCTGGGAGGGGTTGGGGGGAGGAGGAGAAGGGGACAACAGAGGATGAGATGGTTAGATGGCATCACCAACTCAATGGACATGGGTTTGGGTAGACTCTGGGAGTTGGTGATGGACAGGGAGGCCTGGCGTACTGTGGTTCATGGGGTTCAAAGAGTCAGACACGACTGAGCGACTGAACTGAACTGAACAGTGGAGTGACTAATCTGATGTTTGGGGAGAACTTGTAACCATCCCGTAACAATATCTCCTTTTCAAGGAGAAAAGATTTTTTCTGTTCCTTTCCTAGAAAATAATATACACAGATGAGATAAAAAGCATACACCCTTACAGCCTTCCACTGAAATTTTTATTAAAAATGGTGGTTTCTTTGTTCCTAATGGTTACCAAAGAAGAACCATCCTTCACTTGTATGTCATGAGCATATAGTTACTTCCCAGAGGGACAATAAATAGAAAGGTCAGAGGACTTTCTACCCTCTTGCTTCATGCCAAGGCTGGAACCAATGCTAAGTTAGGCAACCGTATAGAGGTTGCCTAAAAGCCCTTGCTCAACTCAGATTGTCAAGATGGCCAAAGGAACCTTGCTGGAAAAAGCCAACAACTTAACAGGAATAAGTTGACATTCAAACACACACACACACACACACACACACACACACACCCTCGGCTCATCCTAATACTGAGTAGGAATAAAGTGACATTTTAAGAAATTCTTTGGCTCATCTTTGGTGTCTATTTTTTTTATTGCATTGAAGGGTATTTAAGTGAGTCTTAGCCAACTGAGAGGAAACAGCTCTAACACTGTGAGTATTAGAAACAGCTTTAATGCTGGTTCTAAGGCATGGACTGGTCACAGTGTGACATTCACTGGGCTGTGTTTTCTGAGTGGGTTGAGTTACCATGCCACAAAAGCAGACCCAGTCAGACTGTTTATTTTTTCATTTTTTCACTCAGGTATGGCAGGCTCTCCTGTGCTTCCTGTCCCCATGTGGTAATCAACCGTGGACAGGGCCCACAGCTTGCTTTGAAAGGTCCTTGCCATACTCTCTCTGTGCCTCTGACTAAATCTGAAATATTTACAGCAAATATAGAACTTTGCTGAAAACTTTAGTTCCTTGGATAGACAGAATGAAGAACATACTATTGGGAATATAGGGTAAATTTGTCTTTTCCAGTATATGAATATCCATAGTGAAATTAATAACCACAACATCAAAACTGCCTTTTGGAGGGCTGCTAAAGTACAATTGAATGGCTGTGAGCAACCTTCTTTGGATGATCAAATATGTTTAGTGTTGTTTAATTGCTTCTGCATGTTGCAGGCTTATTTTGGTCTTATTTTTTTAGGACCTTGAAGAGGAAGATTAGGTTATTGATTTGAGATATATCATCTTTTATAATGTATACATTTAGTTATAAACTTTCCTCTCAGTACTGTTGTAACTGTGTGCCATGACTTTTGACATTTTATATTCATATTTTTATATTCATTCAGTTTCCTCTGAATAAATTCAGTGTGTTTTAAAAGTTCCCTTAAGACTTCCTCTTTGATCCATGGGTTATTAAAAGCATGTTGTATACAATATTATAAAGCAGTTATCCTTCAATTAAAAATAAATTTTAAAAGAAGCATTTTGTATAGTTTTCAAGTATTTTGAAAATTTTCAGTCACCTTTATATTTTGACTTCTAGTTTGAATCCATTCTGCTTGATGAACATGCTCTGAATGATTTTTTGAATAATTTTAATTTCTTTAAATTTGTTCAGTTGGTTTCTCACTCAGGATATGATTTCTGTGTTCCATGGGGTTTTGACAAGAATGTGTATCCTGTTGTTGTTGAGTGGAATGTTTTATAAATGTTGATTAGATCCTTTGATTGATGCTGCTGCTGAATTCCTTTATATCCTTGCTGATTTCCTCTGTAGTTGTTCTATCAATTGTTGAGAAAGAAGAGTTGACATCTCTAACTATGACTGTGAATGTGTCTATTCTTTGAGCTTTATGAGTTTTTTCTCAACACAGTAAGTTCAGCTTTGTTGCTAAAACATACACATTTAGAATTGCTGTGTTTTTGGTGATTGACCATTTTATCATTATATATTTTCCTCCATCTTTGCTGATTATCTTAGCTCAGAATTCTCTTTATCTGATATTAATACAGCCAGTTCTGCTTTCTTGTGATGAATGATACATTTTTCCATCATTTTACTGTCAATGTGCTTATATCATTATAGGAGTTTCTTTTAGACATCCTATTAGGTTGTTTTTATCCATTCTACCAGTTTTTTAAAAACAATTTTTCTTATTTCTGTCTGGCTGCTCTGGGTCTTTATTGCTTTGTGAGGACTTTCTCTAGTTGTGGCTATCGGAGGCTACTCTTCATTGTGGTGCGTGGGCTTCCCATTGCAGTGGCCCACTTTTGTTGCGGAGCATAAGCTCTAGGGCCCGCTGGCTTCAGCAGTTGTGGTGCACGGGCTTAGTTGCCCTGAGGCATATGGTATCTACCTGGACCAGGGATTGAACCTGTAGCTCCTGCACTGGTAGGTGGATTCCATCCACCGTGCCACCAGGGAAGTCCTATTCTATCAGTGTTTTTATCCATTCTTCCAATTCAGTTCAGTTCAGTTGCTCAGTTGGGTCCGACTCTTTGCGATCCCATGAACCACAGCAGGCCAGGCCTCCCTGTCCATCATCAACTCCTGGAGTTTACCCAAACTCATGTCCATTGAGTCGGTAATGCCATCTAACATCTCATCCTCTGTCATTCCCTTCTCCTCCTGCCTTCAATCTTTCCCAACATAGGGCCTTTTCAAATAAGTCAGCTCTTCACATCAGGCGGCCAAAGTACTGGTGTTTCAGCTTCAACATCAGTCCTTCCAATGAACACCCAGGACTGATCTCCTTTANACAGATTCTTGGGGGCTTGTTTTGAGATGCTTGCTGCTGCTGCTAAGTCGCCTCAGTCGTGTCCGACTCTGTGCAACCCCACAGACCAGGCTCCCCCGTTCCTGGGATTCTCCAGGCAAGAACACTGGAGTGGGTTGCCATTTCCTTCTCCAGTGCACGAAAGTGAAAGTGAAGTCGCTCAGTCGTGTCCGACTCTTAGCGACCCCATGGACTGGAGCTCACCAGGCTCCTCTGTCCATGGGATTTTCCAGGCAAGAGTACTGGAGTGGGGTGCCATTGCTTGGGACAGGGTTTTTGGAGAATGACTAGTCTGGGAGGCAAGTAGGTGACGGAGGTGTCGAGAAGGATATAGGGCTTTTGGAAGGGGAGAGTAAACTTTGTTTCCCTGTTGGGATCTGACATCTGTAACTTTCCTAGTGGAGACTAGTTTGTAGCCACTTTTGAGCCTGTGGTTCAGCGGTTACATGAGACCGTGTTATTGGAATAAACACCTTAGGTTGACTTCTTTGCCTCTCTGTGAATATTGGGATGCCTTGGGATTTGGGTTTAGGCGTCCTTCCACCTGGTCTCTGCTTGACAAAGCAGATGAAAGCGTAACTCTGATGTCCGACGGGTTGACTTGAAATCCAGCGCTAAAATTAGCTGAATGACGTCGGGCATATTATTAATCTCTTTGTGCTTGGTAAGTTAAATGGTAAAAGGTGTTAACATGTACTTTTAGCTGCTGCTGTTACATTTGCAAAAGTCATAGTAGTAGACTTTCTTTAAGGCTGTCTTTTCAAGACTTTAAATATTATTTATATTCTGATAAACTCGTAGGTTTATGTTTCTTGTCAAACGTGGTTCTTGAATGCTACTCTTACGCATATTGCTGTCACTGTTAGGATATCTCATAGGAACTTCAAACTTAATGTGTCCAAAATAAAATTTTTGACCCTTGCCCTGCTTCTCTCCCACGCATCGATCTTACCTCACTCTTTTCCTATCTTAGTAAATAGAACTGCCATCTACCTGCTTGAAAAGTCAAAACCTGAGCGTTAATGTATGCTTGTTCTTATTTTACCCTTGGAGTCTAGTCCCTGAGCAAATTCTGTTGATTCTATGTCCAAAATACATCAAATTTCACTTGCTTTTCTTCTAGATTCTACCAACCGCATCCCCTTAAAATAAAACGTAGAATTCTTACTCAGTCTTCAAGGCCCTGCTACTATTGTCTCTTTCTTCAGACTCACCTCATACTTTCTTCTAGGCCTCAGTCACAGCTTTCAGTGTTTTGTTTTCTCAGCCTGAAGTACTGTCTGAAATATATCTGCCTACTCCGTGGCTTTTTATGAGCCTGTAAGGTATTGGCTTAAGTGTCAGCATCTCAAGAGAGGCTTTGCCTAACTACTGTGTAAAACATAGCTTCATTCCCATTACTGTCCATTACATCACCTTTTTTTCCTTCATAGCATTTTCCACTACTTGCAATTGTCTTGTTTGTTTTCTTGTTTTTCTCTCCCAGCAGAATACAAGCTACTGAGGGCAGACAGGTATTATGACTTTTCATCTGTTACATTCCAAAACGGAATCAGTTAATTGAGATAGATAGGATACATTGATGAATGAAGTGTTTTAGTTTCTTTTTGTAGTACTTCCATTTCATGTTCTGATACCTTTTTCTGTAGATTATTTTCATAGCATCTTGAATTGTTCTCTTAGTCTGCTTCAGTCCACCCTTCATACTTTTATTAAAACATGCACTTTAATGTGAAAGTTCAGACATGGTTAGCTTCCCTCTTGAAATGTTTTCAGTGCCTTTGCAATGAGTTCAAGGCTGACCAACCTGTCCTTGGCATTTGTGTTCAGGTTAACTTGCCACTGTTTCCATGCTTCGTAGGAATGGCTCATTCCTGCCGCACAGGACTAATTTGCTTAGTCTTATGTTTAATCACATTTGTTTCTGGCACCTTGGTGATGGCCAGGGCCAAATTTCCTTTTCTTCTTGAGCCTTTCTTTTCGAACCTTTAGTTTTGTTTCATCAGTCTTTAATTTTACCTTTCTCTTAACACATGGCAATTGTCAGACTTTTCCATATTAAAATGTCCAACCCCTTCTCTTTTTACTTAGCACTTTGCATTCGTTCTTGGGCTTCCCTGATAGCTCAGTTGGTAAAGAATCCACCTGCAATTCAGGACACCCTGGTTCAATTCCTGGGTTGGGAAGATCCACTGGAGAACAGATAGGCTACCCACTCCAGTATTTTGGGGCTTCCCTTGTGGCTTAGCAGGTAAAGAATCCACCTGCAATGTGAAAGACCTGGGTTCGATCCCTGGGTTGGGGAGATCGCCTGCAGAAGGGAAAGTATGCCCACTCCAGTATTCTGGCCTGGAGAATTCCATAGGCCATTGGGTTGCAAAGAGTTGGACACGACTGAACAACTTTCACTTTCATTTGCGTTCATTCTTAGTCCCCACTTCTTTCCTTTGATATCAGTGGTTAAACAATTCATCTGTGTTTGTGGTCTTCCATTCTTTCTTCAACTCAGTGCTACTAAAATTCTGCCATCACCTGTTTCTTGATTTAGTTTTTAAAAAGATGATAACATTAGCAAAGAACTGTAAAACAACAGGATATACATGTAAAATAATGTCTTTAATACATAATTTAAGTAATCACAAAATAAATATCCATTTACCTGCCTTTTAACTTGAGAAATAGCATTTTTAGTCTCTTTGAAGTCCTTTCCATTTCATCCCTTTCTCCCATCCCTTTTTGTACCTGTAATCACTCTTGCGAGCTGTGTTTCAGTAATTTCTTGGTTTTCTTTATAGCTGTACCACACAGAGTATTCCCAAACAATTTGTTTACTCTCGTGTGTTTACATTAAAAAGGATGAAGTGTTAGTTAAATCATAGTGCATGTTCACCTATGTCTTGAATCATATATATGTGTATCTCACACCATGATCTTGAGATTATTCTGTTCTAGAGTGAGGATCTCTAATTCATTCATTGTCATTACTACTTAGCATTTCATTGCATGAGTAGAACATAATTTTCCTCTTCTACATGTTAATGGACAGTGAGATGACTTGCTTTCCTTGTGTGAAATGGTATCTCTCAGTGATGTTAATTGTCTATTCAAGTAGACTTGACAGCCTGTTTTTTATTGTATGTTGTGCAGTCGGTACTCAGTATATCCTTACAGAATGCACGAGTGAATTGTCATTGTAGTCAGGTGATCTCTTAATTCCTAGATAAGATCAAGCTAATTCTTCTTCCTATTGGACTTTTCACATAAAACCCCTCTTTGATCCCCCTAAACCAGTCCGAATCTTAACCTTTCTTATGTATATTACACTTCTGATACTCCAGGTCTGGTCCAAGGACCAGCAAGAGGAGCAGAATTGGCCTTGCCTGGTAACTTGTTAGAAAGACAGAAACACAGTATCTCAGAATATCTCTTGATCTGTTGTTTCAGGTGATTTATAACATTTTAATGTGTGAGCAGTGCTGCTCTGGGCCACATCAATCTCTTCTTTTCTCTGAACTTTTTATTTTTATGGTGACAACATGTGTTACTCATCTTGGCATGTGATCATATGCTGTTAATGAATGGTCTATGTATATTAAGGAGAGTCAGGAAGAGAACTAGTTCAGTTCAGTTGTGTCCGACTCTTTGTGACCCCATGGACTGCCTGCAGCACGCCAGGATTCCCTGTCTGTCACCAACTCCCGGAGTCCACCCAAACCCATGTCCATTGAGTTGGTGATGCCACCCAACCATCTTACCCTCTGTTGTCCCCTTCTCCTCCTGCCTTCAGTCTTTCCCAACATCAGAGTCTTTTCTTGTGAGTTAGTTCTTTGTATCAGGTGGCCAAAGTATTGGAGTTTCAGCTTCAGCACCTGTCCTTGCAATGTATATTCAGAACTGATTTCCTTTATGTACTGGTTGGATCTCCTTGTAGTCAAAAAGACTCTGAAGAGTCTTCTCCAACACCATAGTTCAAAAGCATCAATTCTTTAGTGCTCAGCTTTCTTTATAATTCAATGCTTGCATCCATACATGACTATTGGAAAAACCATAGCTTTGACTAGACTAACCTTTGTTGGCAAAGCAACGTCTCTGCTTTTTAGTATGCTGTCTAGGTTGGTCATAGCTTTTCTTCCAAGCGTCTTTTAATTTCATGGCTGCAATCACCATTTTGGAGCGCCCCCAAAATAAAGTCTGTCATTGTTTCCACTTTCCCCATCTATTTGCCGTGAAGCAATAGGACCAGATGCCATGATCTTCGTTTTCTGAATGTTAAGTTTTAAGCCAACTTTTTCACTCTCCTCTTTCACTTTCATCAAGAGGCACTTTAGTTCTTCACTTTCTGCCATAGGGGTGGTGTCATCTGCATACTGAGGTTATTGATATTTCTCCCGGCAGTCTTGATTCCAGCTTGTGCTTCATCCGCCTGGCATTTTGCGTGATGTACTCTGCATCTAAGTTAGATAAGCAGGGTGACAATATGCAGCCTTGATGTACTCCTTTCCCAATTTGGAACCAGTCTGTTCTTCCATGTTGTTCCATGTTGCTTCTTGACCTGCATACAGATTTCTCAGGAGGCAAGTCAGGTGGTCTGGTATTCCCATCTCTTTAAGAATTTCCCACAGTTTATTGTGATCCACAGAAAGGCTTTGGCATAGTCAATAAAGCAGATATAGATGTTTTTCTGGAACTCTCTTGCTTTTTCCATGATCCACCGGATGTTGGCAATTTCATCTCTGGTTCCTTTGCCTTCTAAATCCAGCTTGAACATCTGGAAGTTCTTGGCTCATGTACTGTTGAAGTTTGGCTTGGAGAATTTTGAGCATTATTACTTTGCTAGCCTATGAGATGAGTACGGTTGTGTGGTTGTTTGAACTTTCTTTGGTATTGCCTTTCTTTGGGATTGGAATGAAAACTGACCTTTCCCAGTTCTGTGGCCACTGCTGAGTTTTCCATATTTGCTGGCATATTGATTCACAGCATCATTTAGATTTTGAAATAGCTCAATTGGAATTTCATCACCTCCACTAGCTTTGTTTGTAGTGATGCTTCCTAAGGCCCACTTGGCTTCACATTCCAGGCTCTAGGTGAGTGATCACACCATCGTGTTTATCTNGCATATTGATTCACAGCATCATTTAGATTTTGAAATAGCTCAATTGGAATTTCATCACCTCCACTAGCTTTGTTTGTAGTGATGCTTCCTAAGGCCCACTTGGCTTCACATTCCAGGCTCTAGGTGAGTGATCACACCATCGTGTTTATCTGGGTTGTGAAGATCTTTTTTGTACAGTTCTTCTGTGTATTCTTGCCTCTTCCTTTTAGTATCTTCTGCTTCTGTTAGGTCCATACCATTTCTATCCTTTATTGTTCTCATCTTTGCATGAAATGTTCCCTTGGTATCTCTGATTTCCTTGAAGAGATCTCTAGCTTTTCGCATTCTATTGTCTTCCTCTATTTCTTTGCACTGATCACTGAGGAAGGCTTTCTTACCTCTCTTTGTTATTCTTTGGAACTCGGCGTTCAAATAGGTATATCTTTCCTTTTTTCCTTTGCCTTTAGCTTCTCTTCTTTTCTCAGCTGTTTGTAAGGCCTCGTGAGACAACCATTTTGCCTTTTTGCATTTCTTTTCCATGGGGATGGTCTTGATCCCTGCCTCCTGTACAGTGTTATGAACCTCCATCCATAGTTCTTCATGCACTCTTATCAGATCTAATCCCTTGAATCTATTTGTCATTTCCACTGTATAGTGGTAAAGGATTTGATGTAGGTCATATCTGAATGGTCTAGTAGTTTTCCCTACTTTCTTCAATTTAAGTCTGAATTTGGCAATAAGGAGTTCATGATCTGAGCCACAGTCAGCTCCCGGTCTTGTTTTTGTTGACTGTATAAAGCTTCTCCCTCTGGCTGCAAAGTATATAATCAATCTTGTTTTTGGTATTCACCATCTGGTGATGTCCATGTGTAAAGTCTTCTCTTGTGTTGTTGGAAGAGGGTGTTTGCTATGACCAGTGCATTCTCTTGGCAAAACTCAGTTAACCTTTGCCCTGCTTCATTTTCTACTCCAAGGCCAAATTTGCCTGTTGCTCCAGGTATCTCTTGACTTCCTACTTTTGCATTCCAGTCCCCTGTAATGAAAAGGACATCTTTTTTGAGTGTTAGTTCTTAAAGGTCTTGTAGGTCTTCATAGAACCGTTCAACTTCAGCTTCTTCAGCATTACTGGTCGGGCTGTAGACTTGGATTACTGTGATATTGAATGGTTTGCCTTGGAAATGAACAGAGAGTATTCTGTTGGTTTTGAGGTTGCATCCAAGTACTGCGTTTTGGACTCTTGACTGTGACGGCTACTCCATTTCTTCTAAGGGATTCTTGCCCATAGTAGTAGGTATAATGGTCATCTGAGTTAAATTCACTCATTCCAGTCCATTTTAGTTCACTGATTCCTGAAATGTCAACATTCACTCTTGCCATCTCCTATTTGACCACTTCCAATTTGCCTTGATTCATGGACCTAACGTTCCAGGTTCCTATGTGATACTGCTCTTTACAGCATCGGACTTTACTTCCATCACCAGTCACATTCACAACTGGGTATTGATTTTGCTTTGGCTCTGTCTGTTCATTTTTTCTGGAGTTAGTTCTCCACTGATGATCTAGCATATTGGGCACCTACCGACCTGGGGAGTTCCTCTTTTAGTACTAGCAGGTATCCCTAAGTGAAGTTACCTGCCACATGCAGGCAAACTTAAGTCCATCTGACTTTTTCATCTCAGGCTGCTTTCAAGACTTCGATGACCATGGGCATAGTTTCTTGCCCTTAAGGTCAGAGAGCTTGTTGAAATCCATTGCCTTTTTAAAAGGCTGCTTGTCTGTCTTGGCTATTGTCAGTAGTGCTGCAGTGGATTGTTGTGTGTGTGTATCGTTGCTTTACACCGCTGTGTGTTTCTCCTTATTGCATAGAATCAGCCATATGTATACATACACGTGTTCCCTCTTTTTTAGATTTCTTTAGGTCATCATGGAGCCCTAGTAGAGTTCCCTTTGCTATTCAGTGTATTCTCATTGGCTGTCTCTTTTATATATACTTGTGTATATATGGGCTTCTCAGGTGGTGCTAGAGGTTAAGAATCTCACCTCAATCTCTGAGTTGGGAAGATCCCCTGGAATAGGAAATGGCATGCCATTCCAGTATTCTTGCCTGGAAAATTCCTTTGTACAGAGCAACCTGGTGAGCTGTAGCCTGTGGGATTGTAAAGAGTTGGATATAACTGAGGAACTAAACACAAAGCCCAAGTGTATATACGTCAGTCCTGATCTCCCAATTCATCCCACCCCCCCCTTCTCCTTTGTTATTAATAAGTTTTTTCTCTACATCTGTATGTCTGTTTTTGCTTTGCAACTAAGATCATCTATACTACTTTTCTAGGTTCCACATATATGTGTTAATAGAGAATATTTTTTTTTCTCTCTGACTGCTTGTATGGCAGTCTCTAGGTTCATCTACTTCTTGGCAAATGACCCAGTCTCATTTCTTTTTATCACTGAATAACATTCCACTGCATTTATGTGCCATATCTTCTTTGTCCATTCCTCTGTTGATGGATGTGTAGGTTGCTTCTGTGTCCTGACTGTTGTTGTAAATAGTGCTGCAATAGACAGTGGGGTGCTTGTATTTTTTTTCAAATAATTTTTTTAAAATTAATTTTAATTGGAGGATAATTGCTTTAAGTGTTATATTCATTTTTGCCATACAACACTGTGAGTCAGCCGAAGTATACATATGTCCTCTCCCTCTTGAACCTCTCTCCCAGCACCTCCCAGCCCCCAGCCATCTGACCCCCTAGGTTGTCACAGAGCATTATGTTGAACTTCCTGTGTTACACAGCAGTTTTTCCAATAGCTGTTTGTTTTACATATTGTAATATGAAGCATTCTGTGTAACAGACTTTGTTCATCCATCTCAGTTCAGCTGACTACATCCATTCCTTTTTATGGCTGAGTAATATTTCAGTGTATATATCTACCACAGCATCTTTATCCATCCGTCACTGGACATGTATGTTGCTTCTGTCCTGGTTGTTGGAAATAGTGCTGCAGTGAACATTGGAGTTTATGTGTCTTCTTTTTAAATGTCTATTTTGAATTATGGTTTTCTCTGGGTATAATATGCCCAGGAGTGGTATTGCTGGGTTACGCGATAGTTCTGTTTTTAGTTCTCCATAGTGGCTGTATCAGTTTACATTGCCACCAACCGTGTAAGAAGTTTCACTTTTCTCCACACCCTTGATGGCATTTATTGTTTATTGAGTTTTTGATTATGGCCATTCTGATTGGAGTAAGGTGATACCTTATTATATTTTTGATTTGCATTTCACCAGTGATTAGTGATATTGAACACCTTTTCATGTGTTTGTTGGCCATCTCTGTGTCTTTGGCGAAATCTCTCTTCAGATCTTCTAAACATTTGAATGAGTTATTTTTTTTTTATTTTTGTATTGAGCTGCATGAGCTGTTTGTGTATTTTGGAGATTAATCCTTTGCAGTTTTTTTTCCCATTTTGAGAGGTTTCTTTTTGTCTTGTTTACGGTTTCCTTTTAAGTGCAAAAACTTTTAAGTTTAATTAGGTCCCATTTGTGTATTTTTTTTTTTTTTTAATTTTCATAACTAAGAGGTAGGTCAAAAAAAGGTCTTACTATGATTTATGTCAAACAGTGTTCTGCCTATTTTATCATTAAAGAATTTTATAGTGTCTGGCTTTACATTTAGATCTTTAATCTGTTATAAGTTTATTTTTGTGTATGGTGTTAGGAAGTGTTCTAATTTCATTCTTTTACATGTAGCTGTCCAGTTTTCCAACTACCACTTGTTGAGATTGTCATTTTTTCATTCTTCTATTCTTACCTCCTTTGTTATAGATTAAGTGACCATAGGTGTGTGGGTTTATGACTGAGCTTTCTAGCCTGTTCCACTGATCTTTCTCGTTTTTGGGCGCCAGTACCATGCTGTCATGATGACTGTAGCTTTGTAGTATAGAGAGCCTGATCCCTTCGGCTTCATTTCTTTCTCAGGATGATTTTGTTGTTTGGAGTCTTTGTTTCCATAAAAATTGTAAAATTTTTTGTTCCAGTTCTGTGGAAAATACCATTGGTGATTTGATAGGGATTGCATTCAATCTGTAGATTGCTTTGGGTAGTATACTCATTTTCAGACTATGGGTTCTTCCAGGCCAAGAAGATGGTATATCTTTGTGTCATCTTTGATTTCTTTCATAAGTATCTTAATAGTTTTCTGCATAGAAATCTTCTGCCTCTTTAAATGGGTTTTTCCTAGGTATTTTGTTCTTTTTGTTGCAATGATAAATGGAATTGTTTCCTTAATTTCTGTTTCCAATCTTTCATTGTTAGTATAGGAGTGCAAGAGATTTCTGCTTATTAATTTTGTATCCTGCANAATTTTAATTGGAGGATAATTGCTTTAAGTGTTATATTCATTTTTGCCATACAACACTGTGAGTCAGCCGAAGTATACATATGTCCTCTCCCTCTTGAACCTCTCTCCCAGCACCTCCCAGCCCCCAGCCATCTGACCCCCTAGGTTGTCACAGAGCATTATGTTGAACTTCCTGTGTTACACAGCAGTTTTTCCAATAGCTGTTTGTTTTACATATTGTAATATGAAGCATTCTGTGTAACAGACTTTGTTCATCCATCTCAGTTCAGCTGACTACATCCATTCCTTTTTATGGCTGAGTAATATTTCAGTGTATATATCTACCACAGCATCTTTATCCATCCGTCACTGGACATGTATGTTGCTTCTGTCCTGGTTGTTGGAAATAGTGCTGCAGTGAACATTGGAGTTTATGTGTCTTCTTTTTAAATGTCTATTTTGAATTATGGTTTTCTCTGGGTATAATATGCCCAGGAGTGGTATTGCTGGGTTACGCGATAGTTCTGTTTTTAGTTCTCCATAGTGGCTGTATCAGTTTACATTGCCACCAACCGTGTAAGAAGTTTCACTTTTCTCCACACCCTTGATGGCATTTATTGTTTATTGAGTTTTTGATTATGGCCATTCTGATTGGAGTAAGGTGATACCTTATTATATTTTTGATTTGCATTTCACCAGTGATTAGTGATATTGAACACCTTTTCATGTGTTTGTTGGCCATCTCTGTGTCTTTGGCGAAATCTCTCTTCAGATCTTCTAAACATTTGAATGAGTTATTTTTTTTTTATTTTTGTATTGAGCTGCATGAGCTGTTTGTGTATTTTGGAGATTAATCCTTTGCAGTTTTTTTTCCCATTTTGAGAGGTTTCTTTTTGTCTTGTTTACGGTTTCCTTTTAAGTGCAAAAACTTTTAAGTTTAATTAGGTCCCATTTGTGTATTTTTTTTTTTTTTTAATTTTCATAACTAAGAGGTAGGTCAAAAAAAGGTCTTACTATGATTTATGTCAAACAGTGTTCTGCCTATTTTATCATTAAAGAATTTTATAGTGTCTGGCTTTACATTTAGATCTTTAATCTGTTATAAGTTTATTTTTGTGTATGGTGTTAGGAAGTGTTCTAATTTCATTCTTTTACATGTAGCTGTCCAGTTTTCCAACTACCACTTGTTGAGATTGTCATTTTTTCATTCTTCTATTCTTACCTCCTTTGTTATAGATTAAGTGACCATAGGTGTGTGGGTTTATGACTGAGCTTTCTAGCCTGTTCCACTGATCTTTCTCGTTTTTGGGCGCCAGTACCATGCTGTCATGATGACTGTAGCTTTGTAGTATAGAGAGCCTGATCCCTTCGGCTTCATTTCTTTCTCAGGATGATTTTGTTGTTTGGAGTCTTTGTTTCCATAAAAATTGTAAAATTTTTTGTTCCAGTTCTGTGGAAAATACCATTGGTGATTTGATAGGGATTGCATTCAATCTGTAGATTGCTTTGGGTAGTATACTCATTTTCAGACTATGGGTTCTTCCAGGCCAAGAAGATGGTATATCTTTGTGTCATCTTTGATTTCTTTCATAAGTATCTTAATAGTTTTCTGCATAGAAATCTTCTGCCTCTTTAAATGGGTTTTTCCTAGGTATTTTGTTCTTTTTGTTGCAATGATAAATGGAATTGTTTCCTTAATTTCTGTTTCCAATCTTTCATTGTTAGTATAGGAGTGCAAGAGATTTCTGCTTATTAATTTTGTATCCTGCAACTTTACTGAATTCATTCATTAGCTGTAGTAGTTTTGTGGTAGCATTTTTAGAATTTTCTGTGTATACTATCATGTCATCTGCAAACAGTGACAGTTTTACTTCTTTTCCAATTTGGATTCCTTTGATTTCTTTTTCTTCTTTGATTGCTGTGGTTAAGATTTCCAAAACTGTGTTGAATAGTAGCGAATGTGGCATCCTTGTCTTGTTCCTGATCTTAGAGAAAATGCTTTGTTTTTCACCATTGAGGATGATGTTTGCTCTGGGTTTGTAATATAATATATAGCCTTTATTTATGTTGAGGTAGGTTCTGTCTATGCCTGTCTTGTGGAGAGTTTATCATTAAATGGGTGTTGAATTTTGTTGAAAGCTTTTTATGCCTCAGCTGAAATGAGCATATGGTTTTTGTTCTTCAGTTTGTTAATATGGTGAATCACATTGATTGATTTGTATATATTGAAGAATCCTCACATCCCTGGGATAAATTCCACTTGATTATGGTATATGATCCTTTTAATGTGTTGTTGGATTCTGTTTTCTAGTGTTTTGTTGAGGATTTTCATGTCTATGTTTATCAGTAATTTTTGGCCTATAATTTTCTTTTTCTGTGATATCTTTGTCTGGTTTTGGTATCAGGGTGATGGTGGCCTCCTAGAATGAGCTTGGGAATGTTCCTCCCCCTCTGCAGTTTTTTTTGGAAGAGTTTGAGAAGGGTGGGTGTTAGCTCTTCTCTAAATATTTGATAGACTTTCCCTGTGAAGTCTTCTGGTCCTGGACATTTGTTTGTTGGAAGATTTTAATCACAGTTTTAGTTTTATTACTTGTGATTGATCTGCTCATATTTTATATTTCTTCTTGGTTCGGTCTTGGAAGATTGTACCTTTCTAAGAATTTGTCCATATTTTCCAGGTTGTTCACATGTATTAGTCTCTTATGATCCTTTGTATTTCCGTCATAACTTTTTCACTTCTAATTTTATTGATTTGAGTCATCTCCCTTTTTTTCCTGATGAGTCTGACTAAAGGTTTATTAATTTTGGTCCTCTTCTCAAAGAACCAGCTTTTAGTTTCATTGATGTTTGCTATTGTCTTTTTTGTTTCTATTTCATCTATTTCTGCTCTGATCTTTATGGGTTCTCTCATTCTTCTAACTTTAAGTTTTATTTGTTCTTTCTCTAGTTGCTTTAGGTGTAAGGTTAGTGTTTATTTGAGACTTTTCTTGTTTCTTGAGGTAGAATTGTATTGCTATTATATAAACTTTCCTTTTGGAACTGCTTTAGCTGCATCCCATAGGTTTTGGTTCGTTGTGTTTTTTTGGTCATTTGTTTCTAGGCTTTTTTACATTTCCTATTTGATTTCTTCAGTGATCTCTGGGTGTGTGTGTGTGTGCATGTGTGTGTTACTCGCTTAGTTGCATCTGATTCTTTGCGACCCCATGGACTATAGCCGGCCAGGTTCTTTTGTCCGTGGGATTCTCCAGACAAGAATACTGGAGTGGATTTAGCAGCATATTGTTTAACCTCCATGTTTTTGTGTTATTTATGGTCTTTTTCCCCCTGTTATTGGTTTCTAATCTCATAGCAGGGTGGTCAAAAAAGATGCCTGATATGATTTCAATTTTCTTAAACTTACAGACGCTTGACTGAGGCTTGATTTGTGACCCAAGATGGGATCTGTCCTGGAGAATGTTCCATGTGCCCTTGACAAGAAAGTGTATTTTGCTGCTTTCAGATGGAATGTCCTCAAAACATCAATTAAGTGTATCTGGTTTAATGTGTCTTTTAAAGCTTGTGTTTCCTTATTATTTCTTCCTGAATAATCTATACATTGGTATCAGTTGAGTCACTCAGTCATGTCCAACTCTTTATGACCCCATGGACTGTAGCACGCTTGGCTTCCCAGTCCATCACTAACTCCGGGAGCTTGCTCAAACTCATGTCCATTGAGTTGATGATGCCATCCAACCATCTCATCCTCTGTCATCCTCTTCTCCCGCCTTCAGTCTTTCCCAGCATCAGGGTCTTTTCTAGTGAGTCAGTTCTTCGCATCAGATGGCCAAACTATTGAAGTTTCAGCTTCAGCATCAGTCCTTCCAGTGAATGTTCAGGACTGATTTCCTTTAGGATTGACTGGTTGGATCTCCTTGCAGTCCAAGGGACTCTTTTCCAACACCACAGTTCGAAAGCATCAATTCTTCAGTGCTCAGCTTTCTTTATAGTCCAACTCTTACATCCATACATGACTACTGGAAAAACCATATAGCTTTGACTAGACTGACCTTTGTTGGCAAAGTAATGTCTCTGCTTTTTAATATGCTGTCTAGGTTGGTCATAGCTTTTCTTCCAAGGAGCAAGCATCTTTTAATTTCATGGCTACAGTCACCATCTGCAGTGATTTTGGAGCCCTAAAAAATAAAGTCTGTCACTGTTTTCACTGTTTCCCCATGTATTTGCTGTGAAGTGATGGGACTGGATGCCACGATCTTAGTTTTCTGAATGTTGAGATTTAAGCCAACTTTTTCACTCTCCACTTTCATCAAGAGGCTCTTTAGTTCTTCACTTTCTGCCATAAGGGTGGTGTCAATCTGCATACTGAGGTTATTGATATTTCTCCCAGTAGTCTTAATTCCAGCTTATGCTTCATCCAGCCCAGCACTTCTCATGATGTACTCTGCATATAAGTTAAATAAGCAGGGTGACCATATACAGCCTTGACAAACTTCTTTCCCAATTTGGAACCAGTCTGTTGTTCCATGTCCAGTTCTAACTGTTGCATTTTGACTTGCATACAGATTTCTCAAGGGACAGGTCAGGTGATCTGGTATTCCCATCTCTTTAAGAATTTCCCCCAGTTTGTTGTGATCCATATAGTTAAAGGCTTTGGCATAGTCTGTAAAGCAGAAGTAGATGTTTTTCTGGAATTCTTTTGCTTTTTCGAAGATCCAGCAGATGTTGACAATTTGATCTCTGGTTCCTCTGCCTTTTCTAAATCTGGCTTGAATATCTGAAATTTCATGGTTCACATACTGTTGAAGCCTGGCTTGGAGGATTTTGAACATTACTTTGCTAGTGTGTGAGATGAGTGCAGTTGTATCCTTTGGTATAAGTAGAGTGTTAGAATCTCCCAGTGTTACAGTGTTACTGTTGATTTCCCCTTTTATGGCTCTTAGTAGCATTCATTTGCCTTTTGTATTGAGGTGCTCCTGTGTTGGGTACATCAATATTTATAGTTTTTTTTTATCTTTTTGGATTGATCTTTTGATCATCTTATAGTGTCTTTCCTTATCTCTTGTAATAGTCTTTATTTTAAAGTCTGTTTTGTCTGGCATGAGTGTTGCTGTTCCAGCGTTCTTTTGATTTACATTTGCATGAATTATCTTTTTCCATCCCCCTACTTTCAGTCTGTATGTGTCCCTAGGCCTGAAGTGGGTCTCTTGTAGACAGCGTGTATATGAGTCTTGTTTTTGTATCCTTTCATCCAGTCTGTGCCTTTTGGTTGGAACATTTAACCCATTTACACTTAAGGTAGTTATCATTATGTATACTCCTGTTATTGGAGAAGGAAATGGCAACCCACTCCAGTCCTCTTCGCTGGAGAATTCCAGGAGCCTGGTGGGCTGCTGTCCATAGCGTCACACAGATTTGGACATGACTGAAGCAACTTAGCATGCATGCATGCGTTGGAGAAGGAAATGGCAACCCACTCCAGTATTCTTGCCTGGAGAATCCCAGGGACAGAGGAGCCTGGTGGGCTGCCATCTATGGGATCGCACACAGTCGGACATGACTGAAGCAACTTAGCAGCAGCAGCATGTTCCTATTACGATTTTATTAATTGTTTTGGGTTTGTTTTTGTAGGTCTTTTTTTTCCCTTGTGTTTCCCACCTGGAGAAGTTCCTTTAGCGTTTGTTGTAGACTACTGATTTCTTATCTTTTGCTCTCTTGTCACCTTTGGCTTCAACTAACTCTGTTATGATTAGAAGTTCTGATCTTAATGTACAGGATTTCACAAGTTTATCCAGCTATTTTCAGCCTTGGCAACCCTTTTCTGGGCCTTTAGCCCCAGTGTTGGGAAGAAAAGCCTCTATAAAGCATTAGGCTTTGAAGACGGTGCTTGTCAGTTCTTATTTTTTGTGGTCAGAGTCTCTAACCTTACCAAGCTGACTTTAGATAGTCTTTTAGATAAAACTTTCTGATTTTGGCACTTACATGAAAACTTGGTTGCATTTGCTTTTCTCTGGGTAATTAGTTCATAATTATCTTGTAAAATATCATATTGGAGATGGTAAAAGCATCTGCTTGCAATGCGGGAGACCCAGGTTCCATCCCTGGATTGGGAAGATCCACTGGAGAAGGAAATGGCAACCCACTCCAGTACTCTTGCTTAGAAAATTCCATGGATGGAGGAAACTCGTAGGCTACAATCCACGGAGTCACAAAGACTCAGACACGACTGAGCGACTTCACTTTCACTTATCATGTGTACCTGTGGCTGATTCATGGGCTGCAGTCCTTGGGGTCGCTAAGAGTAGGGCACGACTGAGCAACTTCACTTCCACACATTGGAGAAGGGAATGGCAACCCACTCCAGTATTCTTGCCTGGAGAATCCCAGGGACAGAGGAGCCTAGTGGGCTGCTGTCTGTGGGGTCACACAGAGTCGGACACGACTGAAGTGACTTAGCAGCAGCAGCAGCATGACAAAATCCATCACAATATTTTAAAGTAATTATACTCCAATTAAAATCAATGAATTAAACTGTGTAAAGTGAAAATAAAAGAGAAAAAAATAAATTGTGGTACTTGAATATTATTTCATTTGGCTCAACATGGGAAAATAGAGAATATCTTTATTTTATCTCTGCAAACTACTGTTTTTACAAGATCATTCTATAAAATGGTTATCTCCTGTAAAGATTAGACTTGATAGCAAAGTACAGTATAAGTTACAGAGCCATCTATTTGATGAAAACTACTTGTTTCATCAAAACTGAAAGGGCTAAAGTGGTACTGGTATATACAAGGGTCATATTCTGGAGTTTATTGATTTTGGTACCAAGCCCAAGCATACAAGAAAAAAAAAAAAGAATTCAGTGAAATAGTGGTAGCTGAGTATTAATAAAAGTATAAAGCTTTTTCACTCTTCAAGTCTGAATACTAACTGTATTTTGACATAAATTTTTAAGGATTTATTTTTCTCTCAAAAAGTGCTATAGATATTCATTGTATCCTGATGATTAATATGAAACTTTTCCCCTCAATACCATTACCTTCTATCCTTGTCTCCAACTAGTTTTCATTTGATATAAGTAGCAGATGTTTGTTGTACATATGGGATAGCAATAATTACATTAGATGTTTTAGAAAACAAAAAAAAAATTCATAAAAATCTGGAGAAATATAAAAAACACAAAGGTAGGTAGTTTATAAGCTCATGACTTGAGGGTTATTACACCATTAAGAGTTTGTAATTTAACATTTCTGTTTTTCCAGTGCTTTAATAAATTGGACAAAATAGAATACCTATAAAAATAGATATTTAATAAATACCTATCATTGAAGTTAATGAGTTGAAGGTTGTGCATGTTTTTAAGCATATTAAGCATGTTGCCAAACTGCTGTCTCAAATAGTTGTGTAGTTCAGTGTGCTTTCCCACTTACAGAGTATCAAGTGCTGTTGCTTGGCACCACTGCCAACTGAAAGTTATGATTTCTTAATCTTTCTTTTTAAAATTAAATATGCCTGTTAGTATGCTTGTTACAGTGTGATTCATTAGTTTGGTAAATATTTCCTATCTGATAATGATAACACTCACATGTATGCCCAGGTCACCCAGTCTTCTGGTGTTATCTTTGTCCCTTAGAGTTGCCCTTGGATTGTCTTAAGATCACTTACTTAGTAGCAAAAGCCCTTTGGAAAAAAGTCATTACACAAAATAAAATCAAAACTTTACAGTTTGACTTTAAAGGTACTCTTTATCGTCTGTTTACAGCCTTCAAATGAGGACTTGTAGGTATACTGCTTTCAAGTTTGGTTTAAGGGTAACCTTTAAAACAAGACCAGCATCTTTTCCTTTGGAATAGAAGAAAACCCCTTTTACATTTTGTACAGAAATGCATCATCTTCGGTTTTGTTCTGAAGGACCTCTTGAGGATAAAAAGCATGAGTAATCACCTCCTCCTGGGGTTATTGTGGTATACTTTTTATGCTGGAAAATTGAAGTGTTTTTAATATATTAAACCTATTTCATTAAACAGCCATTTTGCTGGGTATGCATGGTTCACAAATCAAAAGGCAAAAAAGAATAGGTAGTGAAAAGAAACTGTCACTTTCATTTCAATTTTCAACCACCCTCTTCCTAAGGGAAATCCTATTTACTCTTTTTTAATGTTTCTTTCTGGACCTATTTTAGCAAATATTGCAGCTTGTTAAGGAAGCAGAAATAAACTGTAATAGAAGCACCTAAAAATCACCTTAAGGCTTGCTGATTAAGCAGTGGTTCATGCTTCTGAATATAATAAAATTAAAATGTATTAGGAAGCAGACAGCTTATGAGAACTTTGAAATTTTTTCTGTTTTGTATGAGGAAATTTTGTTCCATCTAAGCCTTTTACCTTAGGAACATTATCTGTTAGCTCTATGTGGGGAAATTTGCTGATTAGTTATATATATTGAGTTGGTAAAGTAAAAACTTAATGTTATAAGTTAAACATCCTTATCAGTTAACATTTAATTGAAATTATACATTTATATGTTCAGTTGCATCATTGTACTTTCTCATGACTCACTTTTATGATGAGAGCAGAGCTGTTCTGTTGACTTTCTTGAGGTTGCATTGTCCTTCTTCCCCTTTGCCCAATAGTTCTAGTTATTAGTTGATTTAACTTTAAAACTGTGGGCAATCAATGAACATTGATACAAGAGAATAATTACAAAATGTCTTTTCAACTGCAGTATTATAGAAATGATATTGATTAAGTGTATTGTAACGAATCCCATATGTGTCAGGAGCAAAATATCTTTTTTTTCCCTTACTGAAGTTACTTGAATTTCTTTCACATCAAAACTTAACAGCAGTGATTTAAATCCTATTTATTATTTGACTCAGCCCTTTATGAAATAGAACCCCATCCCACTTGAGCCATAAAATGTGTTAAATTTAAGACTAATGCTGCTTTCTGCTTTTTGAATTTACATTTTGGCAGTAACTACCTTCTTTGTTCAGTGTTAGAAAAAAATGATCCAGGCTTAACCAAATAAGAAATCTGCCAAGTTCACAGATCAGTCAGTGAGAGAGAAGCCAGAATTAAATGAAAGTCTAGATATTGACTTTACCGAATATGCTAAGGGGAGATTCTGTGGCATTACAATTTCTCTGAGACTTAAATTCTTTTACTGTAATAGTTGTTCTTTGACGGTGATTGATGTGAGAAATTCAGGCTATGGACCTTACCTCCCAGAATCTATACAACTGGAATAAAGCCAGCTAAGAATCATGCATCCTGTCTGACCTCTTCTGTCTGGCCAGCAACTGGAACAGTTTGGACTTTGCCTTTTTGTTTCAAACTTTTAAGAAACTCTAGTAGTGGATCTAGTATGTATTTTTAGTGGGGATAATAATGTTTTTAAAGAAACCTAACATCTGTTCATACACATACATGCAATATTTTGAATAAATCAGTTTAATCAGACCATTGACTTTTTAATGCAGATTAAAAGAAAATCTTGTCCTGAAGCCCTGTGCTATTGATTATTATAAGAGATGGTGCCAGGTACCATTGGACAGAGGAGCTTGTCAGTCGACAGTCCTTGGGATCACAAAAGAGTCGGATGTGACTGAATAACAAACAACAAAAAATAAAGCTCTAGGTACAAGTGCGTTATAAGTCTTAACAGAAAATGGAAGTTTGGTGTCGGGTGGCTGATTTTTAATAAGTCATATTTGTTTCTTGTAAGGCTGAAAGAGATCTCTAAGGAATAGACCAAACATTCTGAGGAGACAAGTCTAAGCACCATGGGAATATTTGTCATATTGGAAAATCCCATGGATGGAGGAACGTGGTGGGCTGCCGTCCATGGGGTCGCTAAGAGTCAGACACGACTGAGCGGCTTCACTTTGACTTTTCACTTTCATGCATTGGAGAAGGAAATGGCAATCCACTCCAGTGTTCTTGCCTGGAGAATCCCAGGGACGGGGGAGCTTGGTAGGCTGCCATCCATGGGGTCGCACAGAGTTGGACACATGAAGCGACTTAGCAGCAGCAGCAGTCACTCACTAAATATTTGTGGGATAGATGAAGGGATGAATGAATGAGATTGGTTGAAATATTTATTGTAATAATAGTAGTTGTAATAGTAGCTAGCATTTATTGAGCTTTAGTAGGCACAGTGCAACCCACTCCAGTACTCTTGCCTGGCAAATCCCATGGACGGAGGAGCCTGGAAGGCTGCAGTCCACGGGGTTGCTAGGAGTTGAACACGACTGAGCGACTTCACTTTCACTTTTCACTTTCATGCATTGGAGAAGGAAATGGTAACCCACTCCAGTGTTCTTGCCCGGAGAATCCCAGGGATGGGGGAGCCTGATGGGCTGCTGTCTCTGAGGTCACACAGAGTCAGAAGCAACTGAAGCTACTTAGCAGCAGCAGGCACAGTGTTGGAGAAGGCAATGGCAACCCACTCCAGGTCTCTTGCCTGGAGAATCCCATGGATGGAGGAGCCTGGTAGGCTGCACTCCATGGGGTGGCTAAGAGTTGGACACGACTGAGCCACTTCACTTTCACTTTTATGCATTGGAGAAGGAAATGGCAGCCCACTCCAGTGTTCTTGCCTGGAGAACCCCTGGGTCGGGGGAGCCTGGTAGGCTGCTGTCTATGGGGTTGCACAGAGTTGGACACGACTGAAGCAACTTAGCAGCAGCAGCGGCAGCAGCAGGCACAGTGTGCTAGGTATTTTGGTTGAATGATTTTTTGGTCCTCATAAGGATGCAGGGAGATCAAAGCAGTCAATCCTAAAGGAAATCAACCCTGAATATTAACTGGAAGGACTGATGCTGGAGCTGAAGCTCCAGTACTTTGGTCACCTGATGCCAAGAGCCGACTAACTGAAAAAGAACCTGATGCTGGGAAAGATTTGAGTGTGGGAGGAGAAGAGGGCAACAGAGGATGAAATGATTAGACAGCATCACCAACTTAATGGACATGAGTTTGAACAAACTCCAGGAGATAGTGAAGGACAGGGAAGCCTAGTTTGCTGCAGTTCATGGGGTCTCAGAATCAGACACAACTTAGCAACTGAACAAAGGATGCTGTGAGATAGGTACTGAATGACTCATTTATCTTCACAGGAGAGGTGATAAATGAAAGTGAAAGTTGCTCAGTCATGTCTGACTTTTTGTGACCCCATACCATGTAATTCTCTAGGCCAGAATACTGGAGTGGGCAGCCTTTCCCTTCTCCAGGGGATCTTCCCAACTCAAGAATCAACCGAAATCTCCTGCATTGCAGGCAGATTCTTAACCATCTGAGCTATCAGGGAATCTCAGGTAATAAGATAAGTGATACAATAACCTGCCTATGGCCCTAGACCTGGCACTCAAACTTAATTTTGAATTCTAGTGCTCAGGCTTAACTATGCTGTATGATTTTTCCAGTTTGTACAGACCAGAAACTCACATTTGTGTGTTTCACATTTGTGTGTATAAGAATTAAGTTCTAAGCTTTTACTAAAGTTTTCTCTCTCATTTGAGCATTAGTTTTTTTCTGACAAAAAACAAAGATTAGTTCTAGAGTTATTGTGTACTAGACAGTAAGTAGAAGACAGCAGATCAAGGTTTCCACGTTGGGGCTTCAGCTGGGCTTACTCAATAATAATTCACTGTCTTAACTCTGTCTTACAGAGCATGCGATTCAAAGTGGGCTTCTGCTGCTGAAATGAGTTTTTTTGTTTTTTACCTTTCTTAAAAAATACAATGTTTGGAATAGAGCCAAAACTAAGAGTAGTGGTCAGAACCCAGCGGGTGCTTGTCTGCTTCGGTAGCAAGCAAGGGTTGGGGAAAGCTGTGGATTTGATAGCTACACAGTTTAGAGCTCGCATCTGTTGAGGTGCTGTTATATTTTGAGAGACTTCATTATCAGTGACGTAAATTAGGAAGTGTTTGGTTATTAACTCTGAATGTTCCACTCCTGAAGTTGGGAGAGAACTGTACCTGCCTAATGTTACTGGGTCTGTAAACCAGTGCTGGTGGAAGGTGTGAGGTGTGGTCCCTGACCCCTCTGTCCCTGGTCTGCCTGAGGAAAGCGTGGGATTGAGACTCGGTCTTTAGAAGCTCTGACAGCAGTTTAATATTGCTATGTAGCCAGGCTTGTGATCCCTGGGCTTGTATTCTCTTACGTCTGTTAAATTATTTTTGCTCTCTAGTAAGTAATTTTTATTCTTTGACTGAAATTTTGGTCTCTGGTGGACTGGAGGAAAATGAATTCTTCACCACTTGTAGTTTGAGAAGCACAGTTTTAAATTAGTGACTTTTATACCTATTCTATATAATAGCATCTTCCTGTAACCAGCATCTCAATAATATTGTAATCGCTAAATACCACTAGGTTTACTTTTTATGATTAGATTTCATGGTAAACCATTTTAATGTCAGCATTTCTTAGTCTGTGAACTCTTAACAAGATGAACAAGTGGATTCACTCTTTACTCTAGGTGCACAACACAGGTTGCAACCTCTGAACATTCTTTATGAGCTCAGCTTTGTAAGGAAGGTTAAAAATGGTCGATGGTGTAGTTCTAACAATCTGAAACTAGTATGGTCCCAAATCATTTAAACTGGGCTTTCAACAGATCCTTTTTATGTGTATTACAAAGACAGTGGGAAACCTGCTGCTTTTCCTAGGGAAGATTTATCGCGATAAGTTTGTGCAAAGTTTGAATTGATATTTTGCTGATTTATAATTGGCTTAGGTTAGACTCCTCTTAAACAGATCTCTCTGCTTGTTGAAAACTGGTCTATATATCTAGAAGTTACCTCTTTCGCCTTGATAGTATGTGCATATGGGTATTTTCTGGTAATTTGTATATGTCTGTGCAGCGACATCTGTGAATTGAGTTGAAGAGTAACTGTATCAGCAAGAGATTAGAATTTAAAGTTAGCAGGTGCTTAGGCTTATAGTGTGTGCATTTTTTCTTTTTCTCCCTTTTTCAAAGCCACTTAACCATGCTTCATTCAGTTCATATATTTTTTTAATATACCCTAAAGAACATACTAAAATCAAGACATACGTTAAGTCCATAGCATTCCATCAACTTAGTAGTACTGTCAAAAAAGGAAATTAAATTAGTTTTTTCTTTGTGCAACTCCATGCAGTAAATTGCAATGATTTCTATAGATTAAAATCTTTTCCTTTAATTTTTTTCTTTATTTGGTGTTTTCTGAATTAAAAACAAATACATGCTTAGTACTAAGTAAGTAACTAGAACTAAATAAATAATACCAAGCTTCATAAAAGGTATGTCCTTCCAAACTGTTCTTGTTCATATAAACATAAATGCATAACTGCATATATATAATACATTTTTAGTACTACTTAATTTTAAAAATTCTTTCTAACTTTTTGTGTGTCTTGGGCCTCTGGGAATCTGGCAAATGCCATGGATCTTTTTTCCAAGAACATGCCCTTAAGTATATACACACAAAATATTGCATAAGATTGTAAGAACTTCTTAGATCTCTTTTACTTATTTGCAACCTTCAGGTTTGAATGTTTGCTTTCAGGGTTTATGCACTTGGAAAAGTATACTTGTTAATGTAGAATTTTGGATAGTGTGGATTTTCAGTTCAGTTCAGTCTCTCAGTCGTGTCCGACTCTTTGCGACCCCATGAATCGCAGCACGCCAGGCCTCTCTGTCCATCACCAACTCCTGGAGTTCACTCAGACTCACGCCCATCGATTCAGTGATGCCATCCAGCCATCTCATCCTCTGTCGTCCCCTTCTCCTCCTGTCCCCAATCCCTCCCAGCATCAGAGTCTTTTCCAATGAGTCAGCTCTTCGCATGAGGTGGCCAAAGTACTGGAGCTTCAGCTTTAGCATCATTCCTTCCAAAGAAATCCCAGGGCCAATCTCCTTCAGAATGGACTGGTTGGATCTCCTTGCAGTCCAAGGGACTCTTGAGAGTCTTCTCCAACACCACAGTTCTGAAGCATCAATTGTTCGGCGCTCAGCTTTCTTCACAGTCCAACTCTCACATCCATACATGACTACTGGAAAAACCATAGCCTTGACTAAACGGACCTTAGTCGGCAAAGTATGGGGCATATATGCATGTTTGTAAACATTTAAACATCCAATTTGTGGTGAATTAGTTTTTCCTAAACATATATTTTTGGGTAGCTGAAATTGTGTATTAATTACCTAATTAATCTTATTAAGTTCGAAAATACTTCAAAGGAAAATGTCTAAATATTATACTTGGCTTCCAAAATAATACAGATTTATTTTGATTATTTAGACTTATTATAAAAACTTGAGCTTATATTTTATATGTGTATATATGTCAGAATGTAGCAGTGGTTCTTAATCTAATTTCTTGGACCTTCCTTAGGATCTTTGAACTCTGAAACTAAGAATAAAATTTGGAGTGGATACATACGACTTGTTTCTTCATCAAATAGACTTTGTAAAAGTATGTCCAGTTTTTAAAGTTAAGGTTTATTTATACATGATAAACTCACTCATTTTAAATTAGTTATTTATGTATTTATTTATGGCTTTGCTGGGTCTTTGATGCTGTGTACAGGCTTTCTCTGGTTGTGGTGAACAGGGGCTGCTCTTGTTTGCAGTGTGTGGGCTTCTCATTGTGGTGGCTTCTCTTGTTGTGGAGCACAGGCTCTAGGTGAGCAGGCTTCACTGGTTGTGGCACGTGGGCTCATTCGTTGTGGTACGTGGGCTTAGTTGCTCCCTGGCATGTGAAATCCTCCTGGACCAGGGATTGAACCCGTGTCCCCTGCATTGGCAGTCAGATTCCTGTTCACTGTTGTCACCAGGGAAGTCCAAACCCACTCATTTTAAATGTAAAGTTTGATGAACTTTATTAATAGTTGTAAATAGATTGTGTTATGGGCACCACAGTTATACACTTATTAGTGCCCCTTTGCTCTCAGTATCTTCCCCCTCACCTTGGCCCCAAGGCTAACACTTGTCAGCTGTGGTTTTACCTTTTCTAGAGTTCCGTATATGGAGAAGGCAATGGCACCCCACTCCAGTACTCTTGCCTGGAAAATCCCATAGACGGAGGAGCATGGTAGGCTGCACTCCATGAGGCTGCTAAGAGTCAGACACTACTGAGCAACTTCACTTTCACTTTTCACTTTAATGCATTGGAGAAGGCAATGGCAACCCACTCCAGTGTTCTTGCCTGGAGAATCCCAGGGACGGGGGAGCCTGGTGGGCTGCCGTCTATGGGGTCGCACAGAGTCGGACATGACTGTAGCAACTTAGTAGCGGCAGAGTTCCATATAAAGGAGGTCGACCATATAGTATTGGGTTGGCCAGAAATTCGTTTGAGTTTTTCTGTAAGATGTTAATGAACTTTTTGGCCAACCCAGTAGTAATGTTTTGTTGACCTCTTAACACTCATATAATGTTTTTTGAGATCACCTGTTGTTGTATTGATCCTTTGTTCCTTTTTATTGCTGAGTAGTATTCCACAGAATGGATATGCTATTGCAGTTGTCTATCCATCTGTGTTTGGTAGACCTTTGGTTTGCCTCCAGGTTTTGGCTATTATGAATAGTGCTGCTGTGAATATTTGTGAGCATATCTTCATGTGAATATTTTTTATTCTTCTTGGGTAAATTCTGAGGAGTCAGAATTTGGGTCATGTAGTAAATTTATATTTAATGTTAAGATACTGCAATTACTGTTTTCTCTCTTTCCACCAGCAATTTTCAGGGAGCTCTAGCTTTTTGGAAAGATCTCAGTTTCTACTTTTCTGAGTCAAACAAGGCTAATACCCCATTTGCTGACCCAGGACTGAGACTGGGCTGCAACCCAGCTCCTTACTCTTGGGGATTGTATCTGTGATGTACCTATGGATATTGCTGTATTAACTCAGAGAGTTAATGCTCTGGTTTCTGAGTTCTCTCTTCTAGCTTGGTTGGCTAGTTAAGCTTTTCAGAAATGCAGTTTATTTAACATTTCTACCTGCACACAGGACAGAGAAGGTTGAGGTACTTCATAGGCCTGCAAGTTCCGGAGACAGTTCTTAACTTGCTTCTTAACTCTGAACTTCAATTTGCCACTATCATTAGAGGAATCTTGGGTGGTAACTTCATAGACATATATTTACCAAGTAAAATAACCTTGACACTGCTCTTAGAAATATTGCTGATTATAAAAGTTATGGCAAACCTTTTCTGAAAGGATTTTATTAATATATTGCCTCATAATTCATTAACAAAAACGATGTGAAATTACTAGTCTTGACTTATGCGGTAGTATCTGTGTCTGCAGATTGGGTTTCGTATTAATGTATCAATGCTTTTAGCAGAAGCCTGAGAGTATATTCCTGCTGCCCTGCTGTTCATCCATCTTTAGCCTCTTTAGTACTCTTAAAATACAACTTGTATATTTTATGGAAAGCAAATATTAGTATTCTTTGAAACTATTTTTTTTTTAATTTCAGTTTTATTTATTTTACTTTATAATATTGTATTGGTTTTGCCATACACTGACATGAATCTGCCATGGGTGTACCTGTGTTCCCCATCCTGAACCCCCCTCCCACCTCCCTCCCCATCCCATCCCTCTGGGTCATCCCAGTGCACCAGCCCCGAACACCCTGTATCATGCATTGAACCTAGACTGGTGATTCGTTTCACATGTGATAATTTACATGTTTCAATGCCATTATCCCATATCATCCTGCCCTCACTCTCTCCCACAGAGTCCAAAAGACTGTTCTACACATCTGTGTCTCTTTCGCTAAACTAGTATTTAAAATCATAGTTGGCGCATGCTCTCTTCCCTCAGGTCTTCACAGCACTGGGTGCTTGTTCACCAGCCCTCGGCGGAGGTGTCATCTGAGAGAGGCCTTTACCAGATCGCCCCAGCTCAACAGCACATTTCTCTGTCTTTTACTTAGTGCTTTAAACAGTCTATAAGCACATTAACTTTCTTAATTTTCATTTTAAAATAGTGGTTCTTAAAGTGTGGACTCCCAGCACTCTCTGAGGTTTAAACTATTTTTGTAATAATAAGTAAACATTATTCATCTTTTTTACTCTCATTCTTTCATGAATGTCTAATGGAGGTTTTCAGATGCTTCATTATGTGTTGTATAAAAGATTGAATGCAGACGCAGATATGAGAATCCAGTTGCGTTTTATTAAAGTAGACATTAATAGAATTTACAGAACTATGAACACTGTCATTCTTTTATCCTGATTGAAATTTCTTTTTGAAAAGGTAAATATTTTCCAGAAGTGTGAAAAATGTTGTAATTTAAATTAGTGTGTGATGCATTTTTTTAAGCGAATAAAGTATTTTGAACATTTTTTGGTTTGAATTTCAATGTGAAATATCAATGTAAAAGTTCTTTGAGGTCCACAATAATTTTTGAGTGTTAAAAGGGCCCTTTGACCACAAATTTTGAGAACTGGTGTTCTTAAAATAAAAGTCCCATGAAAGTAAAGACCTTATGTATTTGATTTGGTTTCATATTCATAGGGCCTGGCAGAGGTAAAACTGGCCTGTGGAAATCAGTGAAGTATCTGGGTGAACAGATTATGAATGAATGAAAGAATATGACAATTGTAGAATTCTGGTAATTTTCTGCAGGACTTTCAAGTTTTTCTATAGTAACCGGTTTTTATAGACATCATATTTGATAGAAAANTCCATCTATTAGTATCCTCTTTGATTTCCTTCATCAGAGTTTTATAGTTTTCTACATATAGGTCTTTAGTTTCTTTAGGTAGATATATTCCTAAGTATCTTATTCTTTTCGTTGCAATGGTGAATGGAATTGTTTCCTTAATTTCTTTTTCTACTTCCTCATTATTAGTATATAGGAATGAAAGGGATTTCTGTGTGTTGATTTCAGAACTGAACGTTTTTGATGTGATTTTGGTTAGAGATTCTGTTAAATGTTCCTTTCTAGGAAGGATGGAAGATTTTACCCATCATGCTTATTAACTAACTCAAAGTTTAAGTTGATTTCTAGTATAATTTATTTGGATATTTTAGATTATTAGTTATATTTTACTTATAAAATACTTTCTCTATTTTATAATAAATACAGAATACTTTATAATAAAAGTATTTTCTGTCANAGGGCGTGGCATGTCTTGCCTATGATTTTGGTGCATTTACACCAGAGAAAGGAACAACTACCAAGGGACAGTCTACCATGTTTCCCAGTCAGGACCTTAGGACCTTAGTCCAAAACCTACTTTCAAAATCTAAACAGAGAGCCAGACAGCATGCCAAGATGGAAAAACAAATAGGATAGGGAAGGCTGAAGTGGCAGAAAGTTTGGAACCAGTAGCAGGATGGAAAGAACTAGCAGGAATTCCCTCATTGGAAATTCAGGTGGTTTTCTTTTTTTTTTTTTTTTTTAATGCCAGACACTTAAATAGTATTTTGTTCATTGTAGATTACAGATAGTCTGTTTTGCTTCTTCAGATTGCCCACACTGAATAATAAATGATAGTAAGGAAAAAAAAATTATTCCTCAGGTATTTTCAGCAGACAGGAAATCCGTTTACTGTCCTGCAAGTTGGAATTCTTTACTAAGATTTGCCCATCCTGAGAAGATGCAAACTTAAGAAAGCTAAGAGATGGTTCTAGAGACTGGTGACCTATTCCAAGAACAATACTGATTGTGTAGGTCACATCAGGGAATTTTTTTATAAGCATTTAGACCCAGAAGCGACTTAGCAGCAGCAGCAGACCCAGAATATGACAGTGTTAGGGAGGTGTAGAAGAATTTGGTAATTTCAGATTCTGCTGGTTAGTTTGTTTCTGTCCCTTACGGCATAATTTATAGAAGACTTTTCATTTACCCACTGATATATAGGATAAAGTAACCTGGCCAGCACAAGTTCATAAGTAGGTGTAAATTAGGGGGTCAAGCTGTAAAGAATAAATCTTAAGTCTGATAGGGCACTTGAATGCTTCTCAGTTGTACTGCTCACTTTATCTTTCCTCTCATTTCTTTACTGTGGAGATCCTTCAAATAGGGCTTCAGTTTCTCTTTATACTTTTGTAAATAAAAGGTTCATTCTTGGATCTGCATTTCTCAGTGTACCCAGTTTTTAGCAACACAAGAAGTCTTAAACAAAGGAGGAGACTTGTGGTTTAATCAGTTGAGTTCATTGCAATCACCTGAGGTGTTAGAACAGCAACAAAGGCTGGTCCATGCTACCTCATTAAAAATTAGAATGAAGTGGGATGTTAGGCGGAGCAGGCAATGGCACCCCACTCCAGGACTCTTGGCTGGAAAATCCCATAGGCGGAGGAACCTGGTAGGTTGCGGTCCATGGGGTCGCTAGGAGTGGGACACGACTGAGGGACTTCCCTTTCACTTTTCACTTTCATGCATTGGAGAAGGAAATGGCAACCCACTCCAGTGTTTTTGCCTGGAGAATCCCAGGGATGGAGGAGCCTGGTGGGCTGCCGTCTCTGGGGTCGCACAGAGTTGGACATGACTGAAGCGACTTAGCAGCAGCAGCAGCAGGATGTTAGAATCACCTGGAGAATATGAAAATAAAAATAGAAACCACCCCCCCAAAAAAAAGAAATCCCACATTCCCCCCAAACCCTAAAATACAGGATAGGAACCCCAGGCCAGGTTAATTACCTCTGATTTTCAGAGATTGGGTTTCAGGCATCTATATTTTTAAAAATACTAATGGCAGTAATATGTCACCAGAGTAAAGACCTCTCTTCACTTATTTTAAAAAAACTCCCCTGGTCATTTTGATAAGCTAGGAACAAATGAAATAGAGCTCCTGAGCATGTGGGATTATTTGTGACACTTATAAACAAAATATAATAGAGGAGTGTGCTTTTGTTTGGAGAGCTATTAAACTCCCCATGTATCTTGTTTTCAAGAGTAAGAATAGGGAGCGTGACATCAATAAGCAGGGTTAATTAAGAGTCTGTCAGCACTGTTTTGTGGACAGAAGCATATGAGTGGTTAGGGGGAGAGATAGTGAAAGGCCTGTGAGTAGGACTAGAACAGGACTTGTGTGGTGGAACATTCCCATCTTGTGGCTTAGTGAGGACAGTGCTGCTAAAGATACAGCGCTGAACCTCTTTATCTTAGTTATGTAGGAATTTACCCAACTAGTGGCAGTTGTTCCTGCTATTAGACTTCTCATGATTAGGGCACAAAAAGTGTGACCACCAGCACCATTCCCTCAGTCTATTTGCTGCCTGTCCCTGTAAACCCTTCTCTGAACTTTTTTACTCTATGTAGTAACCCTGTTCCTACAACTTTGTTATGGAGACTTTTGGAGCTGTTGCCACTACATTCTGTTTCAGCTCTGTTACAAAAAACCTATTTGGAGCCTCAAGTTACTCAGTTATTGTGAAGTAATTAAATATTCCTTGGTGTGAGAAGTCGTATCTCACCTCCCTGCTGTAATAAATCTATGTCAGATTATCTGTTTCCTCCTCTGTAAAACGGGAAAATAATATTACTGACTCTATAGAGTGATTGTGAGGACTTAATGAGTAACTGCATTTGAGGCACTTAGTGGAGTGCTTTTGACAAAAGTAATTGACTGGTATTTACCATTCATTTCCTTTAGCAAATACATTTTGAGTATCTAGACCATGAGTAGTATATGGATTCTGTCTTACTCATAAATACCGATAATCTACAGAATGTTTTTCTAGATATACTAAGTTCTTCATTATTTGTATAGAATAGCAGAAGCCTATGTGTCAGTGGGTTGTTTCTGCTCAGGAATTTCTTTCTGATATCTAAATGTCCTCTGAAGTTTGTAATGCAATTCCACTACATTTTTTTTAAACTAAAGAATTGAGATGTTAGTGTGTATGAGGAAAATAGGAAGGGTATAAAATGTCAAAATGAAGAATGAGATTGCTTAGTTTTGTTAAAAGTTTTTTGTTTCCTGAATGTGTTATTATATTCGACTTTATTAAATTGGCAAGATCATAAATGTTGTAAATTATTTTAACAAAGCTTTCTGTTTTGGTCAGCCAGCAATGCTAGAGAGCATTCATCCTTAAAATGGATACCCTCTTTCCTGAAACTGTCACCTGTGGTCCTTACTTTGCTTTTCAAAGTAAGACATATTCTCTGCTGCCTCACTATTTGGCCAGTGCTCTTTGTGATTGTCCCTAGCCTGTAGAGAGATTTTAATTCATTGAACTGGTTCTCATCACAGGGTTTTAAACTTTCTCTCTTATAATTAGTCCTTTAGGGGGTACACTTGTTCACGTTGATTGTCTTTAGCCAGTGAAGTTAAACCACTGCTTTTTCCATTAGTCAGGTGAATACTGTTACTGGTAACTTTTCTCTTGGTCATTGTAGAGAACTGGCTGTAGCAGGTCAGTGATGCAGAAAAGAGTGAGAGAACAATTTCTCTTACTTGGAGGACCGTGCTTCTGTGGATACTGTAGAAATTGCACTGATCTTGGGGCAGGCATATCAGGCTGCCATGCTGTTCCGTTCCGTTGCTCCCAACCCCTTCACAGTTTACTTTGTTTAAAGTAAGACAGTGTTTCAGTAAAAGCTATTTTTGAACTATGCTAATTTGTTTTTAAAGATAATAATTGCTTTTTCT
This sequence comes from Neotragus moschatus, assembly GCA_006410615.1. NCBI lineage: Eukaryota > Metazoa > Chordata > Mammalia > Artiodactyla > Bovidae > Neotragus > Neotragus moschatus. Next base: position 1,069,409 of record SJYA01001943.1, on the reverse strand, counting down.
CACTTCTATTTTCTTTGTAAAGGGAAATGAGATTATTTTGGTCTGGCTTCTAGTGAAACTATGCTTGGCCCTAGTCATCAATACTCCGTTTCCCACATGTAGGAATCAGCTGTTAGGAATCAGTTGGTGCAAAGATAAACACTCAGCTCAGATATCTTCTAGCATCTCTCATTTACTTTGATTTCAGCTGTGGTTCATTAATAGAGTTCAGTATCCAGGAAACTAGGTAACCCGGGCAAGCTGATAGGTGTGTTTGTAATAACTCTTTATCAGTTTTGTTTATCCCTTTTTAGTCACCGATGTTTCTTTTATTTAATTGTGAAAATGGTTGTTGTTGGTAGAGTTAAGTTGAATGGGAATTAAACAGTTCTGTTTTCTTTTTATTGATAAAGTCAATAATATTGATTATTGGGCATTATTTCAGGGTGGATCCTGTGTGAAATATTTACTGTATATTTTTCTCTTTTTTAATAGTCTTAAGTAATGCTGTGAAATGGTTCCATTTTGCAATGCAGAAATCTAGGACTTGGGAAGATTAAATAGCTTTCCCAAGGTCACAGCTAATAAATACTAGAGCTGGAAACCATTCTTCCTCTTCCTGCATGACCCCTAGAGCCTGTTTTTGTGCGTTTCAAGAAATGGAGAGGTCTTTTGTACAGAAATGTGTAAGGTTCTCCACTTGACAGTGTTGAAGGTCTGCCAGTCTAGTTGGTGTCCTTCTGCAGTAAGCTCTTCCCTGCTGACTGGTTGCTGTTCTTAGAAGGTCTGGATCTTAAGAAACTGGTGTAAAGTCTTTCTGAGTCCATTCATCACAGAGTCTTTGCTTCGTATCTGTTCCTAACTCATGGTTTTAATAATTAAGCTGCTGATATGAGAATCATCTTCTTGTTAAAATATGCCCATAAGCTTTGGAGTTTAAATCTTGGTTTTGCCATTTCCTGGATGTGTGATCTTTAGCCATTTACTCAACTTTTCTCTGCTTCAGCTTTCTTATTTGTAAAATGAGTATAATATAATGCTTCTTCCTGAGGTACCTATGAGGATTACATGATTGATAATACAGGTATAATAATTAGAATACTGCCTGGCACATGATGTTCAATAATTGTAACCTGTATTACTAACTGGTTACTGTTGATTTATTTCTATCAATAATATACTTATTTTAAATTAAACACTAATCAGTAAAACTCTAATTCCCGTTTTGTTCTTAGACTTATTTTTCCCTCTGATAGCTTTCCATTGTATTTTAGACTATATTGCCCTTTAGTCTTCAGGCCACGTCCTTGTACTGAATAACACAGACTACTGCTGTTAATAATACTATGTGCCAAGCACTGTTCAAAGCCCATTAATATATTAACAGTCTCATGTTGTAGGAATTATTATTAATCACGACTGTTACTGTGAACTTTTAAATTAATTGCCTATTCAGTCATGCAGTGTACCTCTTCATTTTCGTGGGAACGTTAAAGGAGAGAGTAAATAGAAGAGCTGGCTATTCCATTAGAGGTTATTTGGTATATCCTTATTGTTGAGAAGAATTAGGTAGTGCAGGTGACTGGGTTGTCATTGGTTCTCTGTAACCAAGCAAGTTCTTGGATACATGTTCCTGTTGTTGCTTCCTCTGATTAATGAGATGCTCTGTCCAGGAACCATCTTGCGGTGTTGAGAGTTTGTCAGAGGGTTCTGTTTTTAGATGTTCAGGTAATTAATATCTTTATCTCTGTGTCTTATTGATATTTTTATCTTTTGTGGCAGGATATTGCTATTAACAAAGGTTAACAGGGTCACTTTCTCTGTAATAGTCTCAGGTTGAAGTGGTAACGTTAGATTCAACTGAAGGAATTCTTGGATGCCAGACTTTAAGCATCTTTGACATAAAGGTTGTGAGTGTCCTACACGGCCGTTTTTTAGAATATACTTTTATTTATTTATTTTCAATTTATTTTTGGCTGTGCTGGGTCTTTGTTGCTGCACGGACTTTTCTCTAGTTGCGGTGAGTGGGGGTTACTCTCTCGTGGTATGGGAGCTTCTCATCGCAGTGGCTTCTTTTGTGGCAGAGTACAGGCTTTCGGGCACGCAGGCTTCAGTAGTTGTGGCTATGCAGCTTAGTCTCTCCGTGGCATGTGGGATCTTTCTGGATCAGGGATCGAACCTGGATCTCCTGCATTGGCAGGCAGACTTTTTACATCTCAACCACCAGGGAAGCCCACAGGGATATTTCTGACACATCTTCAAATTCCAAGAGTTTCAGGTGTACATTTAGACTACGTAAGGTTTTTTTTTATGTAAGGGTAAAGGAAATGGTTTGTAAGAAATTTGGTCAGTTCTGTCATATAACTGTGGGTTCATCAGTATAGTTTTATTTTTTCTTTGAAATAAAGGAAGTGTAAACTATAAGAGTAATATTTAAACTTTTATTTTTTTCTTTTAGGTGGTATTAAAAATTATCAAACATTACCAGGAAGAAGGACAAGGAACTGAGGTGGTTCAAGGAGTGCTTTTGGGCCTTGTTGTAGAAGATCGACTTGAGATTACCAACTGCTTTCCTTTCCCTCAACACACTGAAGATGATGCTGACTTTGATGAAGGTAAGGGTATTCACACAAATGGTTATTGATCCAGTGTTCACCGTAACCTTTGATAATTGTTACCAGAAGTTCATCAGAGTAACCTAGTTTTCTGTCTCTTGAAAAAGATTCTACAGATTCTCTGAAATGAAGTTATATTATCAAAACCTTGATTAGTTTGGCCTTTAGTTATTCGGGATTTGTGATTCTGATAATTTGGGTAGGAGCTGTGCTGATGTTAACTTTATCATTGTGAAAGCAGCTTACCAATTACAGTATGAAGGACAAAAATCAGCGCTGTGTCCCACACTCATTTCCTTCCGTAGTTTTTTGACTTACTGTTTAAGAAGAGATGAGTTGTCTGCTTGAGAAAGAAGATACTCCTTAAGCATTTCAGAATCTTTGTGCTGCACTTGTAATTGCTTTGTTAGCAAAGGCCAGTAGTAGTTAAAAAGATCCTACCAAGGGCCAAGGTCAGCATCCTAAAGGATTTTTAAAAAAATCTAGTTCAAAATTAGATTGTCCGAATTCTCACATTCTTGTCAGTACTTATTTGTTGTCTTGTTGATGATGGCCATTCCGACAGATGTGAGGCAGCCTCTCATTGTGGTTTTGATGTACATTTTCTTAATATTAGTGATTGAGCACCTCTTCACATGCTTGTTGGCTGCTTTTATGTCTTCTTTAGAAGGTGAAATGTCTTCTCAAGTCCTTTGCTAATTTCTTAGGGTTTTGTTGAAGGAGTTCTCTATATATTCTGCATATTTACTCCTTTTTGTATGTATAGTTTGCAGGTATTATCTTTCACTCTTTTGGTGTTTCTTTTGTTACAGAGGCTTTAATACAATTCAACTTGTCTATTTTTGCTTTTGTTTCCTATACTTATGGTATAATCTCCAAGAAATCATTGCCAAGACCAGTATTATTGAAGATTCCAGTATTACGAAGTTTCTTCCGTATATTTTCTTCTAGGAATTATATGCTAGTGCTGTACTCGTTTGGTTTTTTTGCTTTTATAATATGTTTTGGAATCAAGAAGTGTGAGGTCTCCAACTTTCGTTTTTCTTTCTCAACATTATTTTGGCTATTTAGGGTCCTTTGATATTCCATAAGAATTTAGATAGTTTTTTTTCCTATTTCTGAAAGAAAAAAAAAAAAAGGAAATGCCATTGGTATTTTGATAGGGATTGTATTGAATCTGTAGATCACATTTGGTATTATGGACAGTGTAATATATTCAGTCTTCCAGTTCAGGAATATGCGATGGATGTCTTTGTCCTTTGTTTTGTCTTTCAGCAATGTTTTGTAATTTCCAGCATATAAATGTTTTGCTGCATTGGTTAAGTTTGTTCCTAAGTATATTATTATTTTTGATGCTATAGTAAATGTGATTGTTTTTTAAATTCCTTTCATTCATTTTATTGATCACTTTTAACTTTGGTAAAATGCTATCTCATTGACTTCATGTCCTCATAGTACCTTGAACGTGTAGTAACACAAAGTATATTCTTACTGAGGTTGATACCTTGATATTGCAGTTTGATCTGCACATCTTTTTTTAATTGAAGTAGTACTTTTAGAAACTAACCAAGGCTGTTTTATTCTAGGCACTTAAGTATTTGAAGTTTTAAAAAACTTATTAAAGTTTAAAAATTTTTTATCTTAAGCCAGCCAAAATCACCCTGTGTCATTTGAAACATTATGCCTATTAAATGAGTGTAAAACACAAGTTTATGGTTGGTATTTCACTTCAGTCTATTCTGGCAGTATTTGGATATCTCTATTCCCAAAGAGTCGGACACGACTGAGTGACTGAAGTAAACTGAACTGATAAAAATTAGGCTTCTTTAGTTTTGAGAGATATTTTTAATCCTTTATTAATAGATTTCAGGAACTAAAAAGCCTCTTGATGAAAATGAAGGAGAGTGAAAAAGTTGGCTTAAAGCTCAACATTCAGAAAACTAAAATCATGGCATCTGGTCCCATTACAGTGTCAGACTTTATTTTTTGGGCTCCAGAATCACTGCAGATGGTGATTGCAGCCATGAAATTAAAAGACTCTTACTCCTTGGAAGGAAAGTTATGACCAATCTAGACTGCATATTGAAAAGCAGAGACATGACTTTGCTAACAAAGGTCCGGCTAGTCAAGGCTGTGGTTTTTCCAGTGGTCGTGTATCGGTGTGAGAGTTGGACTGTGAAGAAAGCTGAGCACCGAAGAATTGATGCTTTTAAGCTGTGGTATTGGAGAAGACTCTTGTGACTGCAAGGAGATCCAGCCAGTCCATCCTAAAGGAGACCAGTCCTGGATGTTCATTGGAAGGACTGATGCTGAGGCTGAAACTCCAGTACTTGGGCCACCTCATGCGAAGAGTTGACTCATTGGAAAAGACCCTGATGCTGGGAGGGATTTGGGGCAGGAGGAGAAGGGGATCACAGAGGATGAGATGACTGGATGGCATCACCAACTTGATGCACATGAGTCTGGGTGAACTCCAGGAGTTGGTGATGGACAGGAAGGCCTGGCGTGCTGTGATTCATGGGGTAGCAAAGAGTTGGACATGACTAAGCGACTGAACTGACTGAACTGATTCCCATATTCACCACCCTATCTGGAGATTCACAATTATAATTCAGTAATAACTATTTTAGATTTGGAAGACCATGGCTTGCTGGCATACTTTCTTTGATTTATAAGTGACCCTAAGAGGTTCATTTGAAGTGACTTATTCCGTTTCCCTGTTAGTGGCACAGTTGGGAGCAGAATCCATTCCTGAAGAGTTTACATTGTCTCGTGGTTTTGTCAAGTAGTTAATTTTGTTTTATAAAATCCTCAGTTTATTTGTTAATGAATTCTTTTTGGCTGCACTGGGTCTTCGTTGCTGTGTGTGAGCTTTCTCTAGTTACACAGAGCGGGGGAGTCTGTGGTTGCAGTGTGCAGGCTGCTCATTGTGGTGGCTTCTTTTGTTGTGGAGCATGGGTTCTAGAGCATAGATAGGCTCAGTAGTTGTGACCCGGCGGCACGTGGAATGTTACCAGAACAGGGATCGTACCTGTGTTCCCTGCATTGGCAGGTGAATTCTTAACCCCGGGACCACTAGGGAAGTCCTAAAATTCTTAATTTGTAGTATGAGCCAGGAATAATGTTTAGTGCAATTATGGTAGATGAACCAACCAAAGATCTTGATCATTGGATGCTAGCTTCTCTTATGGACTTGAGATAATTGGCCTGTGTGCCTTTTCATTAACATATGCTTTAAGAAGCTCGTTTAAAAATAACACTGAGGTAACAACAGACTTCAATTTAGCATTAAATAATAAAAATATCACAAGACATTGTTTGCTGTGTATTAAATGTGCGTTTTCTGTAATCATTTACTCTGCATAGTTGAAGGTTTTATTCATTCCATTTTCCAGATGAGGAAAGCTAATTTGGAAACTAGTAGGACTTGCCATTTTTCTTATATATGTGAAAAATCTAAGACAGTGCCCAGTATTTCTTCTTGAGTTTTAGATTCTCTCATTTAATCTGTTTATTTATCTTAATGGATATTAGTATGCAGTCACCATTAGATTTTTATCAAACTTGTTAAGAGCTAATTTTTTCTGTTATAGTTCTGCATGTTTATTATTTTAAATCATGCTAAAGGCCTATTGTTTTGCTTACTGCTTTTCTGTTGTTTTATGCTTGCTAAAACTAATATTTGTTCAGGGAAGGATCTTTTGCTCTTTCACCCTAAGGAAGTAAAACACTCACCAAACATTTAATAATTTTAGTGATTACATATTGCGTTGTGTGTGTTTGTTTGTTTGTTTTTGGTTTGTTATTGTGCCCAGTGTAGACTAGAGATTCTGTGATCTGTGGGCCTGCTTTTGCATATGAAAAAAATTTTTTGAACTTTTTATTTTGTACTGGACTATAGCCAATTAACAATGTTGTAATAGTTTCAAGGGGACAGTAAATGGACTCAACCATACATATACATGTATCCATTCTCCCCGAGACTCCCCTCCCACCCGGGTTGTAATGTTTCTTTGGAACACGGTCATGCCCATTCACTTGTGTATTTTCTGTGGCTGTGTTCCTGCTACAGTGGCTTAGTTGAGTAGTTGTGACAGAGATCATATGGGTACCTGGCCTGAAATTTTTTTTTTTTACTGTCTGGTTCTTTAAGAAAAACTGACCATTTCTTTTTTTATATATATCTTTTTCTTCTTTTCCCACTCATAAAGTTAGATAGTTCTTTTTATCATGAATTGATGGCTTTTTGTTTATTTCTTTTAGATGTTGCCCTTGACTCTGACTCTCAGTCTAGACGGTTCATGGGCACAATAATGAAAATGCTGGTATTATCGAGTGTTTGTTTCACTGGTGCACCTGAAAATATCAGAATGGTAGTTTTTGCTTTAATTTTACTGCATTTTTCCTTTAAAACACACACACACACACACACACACACACATTGAATTACTGATATTTGGGAGAACTGTTTGTAGATAATGGACTTCCCTGATGGCTCAATGGTGAAGAATTTGCAGGCAATGTAGGAGACGTAGGAAACGCTGTTTTGATCCCTGCATAGGGAAGATCCCCTGGAGGAGGAAGTGGGAACCCACTTCAGTGTTCTTGCCTAAAAAATCCCATGGACAGAGGAGGCTGGCGGGTTACAGTCCATGGGGTTGCAAAGAGTCAGGCACAACTGAGTTGAGTGAGCTCACAACATGCATCTGTAGATAGTAGGAAAGGAAGGCTTTCGATTATGGTTGTAGACTTGTGACCAGGTATTGTGGAAAGAGAGTGGTATGAGGCCAGAAAACTCAGGTGGAAATCTCAGCTCTATAGTTAGGATCTGTGTGGCTCTGAATAACTCACTTCTGAACCAGTTTTTATCTGACTGATTGATCAAGCACGTGTTAGTTGCTCACTTACTGAATACTCCGAACATAGCTGAAGGAGAATGTCCTTACGAGGTTAACATTTTGGGTAGTGCTACAGTGGATTTATGTTACAATAAGGTGATTCAGAAAATAAGAAACTGTTGGCGTGAAGTTTCACTTTTTTTTTTTTGCATATGTGATAACTCTCATTTGAATGTTTTAAATCTTGTTACACTTTTATGTTACAGAATTTACTTTCTATAGAGATAATGTGCTCATATTAGAGAATATATGATTTTTTAAAAATTAAGTAGAAAAACTCATATTAAAATTCCCATTAGGGGGCACTATTATCAAGCTTAGGAGAACTAGAGACTAATTTGTTTTCTCAGACACGCAACCCGAGGCTTGCTAAAAGGGAAAAATATTTTCATCTGATAAGATTCAGATACTTTTTATACAATCAAATTCCTTAAATATGGTTATAAAGTACAGTAAATTAAACACAGATCCAATAACTCACTGTCTTGTTTTTCAGTCAACTAAATCACTATAATATTGCAGGTGATATAAGAAGCGTACTTTATTCTGAGTCAGAGCCAAATCCATAATTTTCCTATTTAGAATAGACAATTTTGAAAATGTTGCTCCTATTGAGTCAGTGACAAAGGATGATCCTTGGCCTTCAAATAAGTTTCTTAGAGAAATGAAGCATGAAGACTATTGTGCTCCCAAATGGAGTCAGGGGAATGAGATGATGCCTAACTGAGACTGTACTGACTGTAATTACTGAAGTGATTTCACACAGTGAAGCAGTACGCACACACACATAGCTCTTAACCTTTCTGTTTATTTTCAGGTACTTGAAAATTATTTTCTTTTTTATTACTCAAGGTTGGTGTTAGAGCAAGAAACACTACTTAACACTGTGCCGTACACTATCACTTTATCATCAAGCTTCCAAAAGAAAGGTAGCAGTGTAGCCTTCAACAGACTTTTTAAAGACTAAAGTATAGATTGGCCAAAATGTAATTAAAATGAAATGTAATCACCGTGATTTTTCATGGCATAGGTGTTATTTTGGTATCACTGGATTCAGAGAGAGTGGGTTTGTACGGTTACATTATTTTCCTTACTTTCTGCCTTGCTAAGCCGCAGTTTACATTGGAGAAAGTCTCTGCTTAATTGCTTGCTTCCTGAAGTCTCACCTTCTCCTTTGCTTGCAGCCCACACGGTGAGGGCAAAATGGCTTTAAACCTGGCCGGTGGTTACTGCTTCAGCTGTGTGTTGCCTCTGAGTTTAGGAAAGCACCGAGTCAGAATAGAGAAAGCTTTTCATACTTTCTCAGGCCAATGGGGACATTCTGTGAAAAGACATGATGTTTAGTTATTATTTTGTATTATTTTCTATCTGTATGAATAGTCAGCGATCACAGTGATCTGTTTGACAAATTTAGTTTAAAAAAAACCCCACATTTCTTTTATTGCTTTATTTTTTCTCCCAAAGAACTTTCCTTGATACAAATATTGAAAGTTTAAGTAGACCATATTGGAGTGTGTTTTGAAACTTATTGGAGAAGTAGGAGCAAGTTTACTTTGTGACCTCAAATCTATTAAGTGAAGGAGGTATGATAAAAATGTTTCTCATATCCTAGGAAAAAATTTCTTTTCAGCTCTTATCCAGCAAATTACATTGAGTGGGTGGTGAAAAAGATACAAATACGAAATCTAGTTACTGCTTTGAAAGATTTTAGGTGGGAGAGACAAGTGTTTAAAGAATTGTGAAATAGAATTGATATAAGTTTAGAGTGAGGAAAGGAAAAAATGATGGCAACACTCAGATATGAGCTACTCATTCCTTTTGGGCGATGACTTTATAGTTACAGGGGAGGTAAAGTTGGTTATCAGTTGCATTTTAAGTAGTTTTTAAGAAAGTTACGTCTTGTGAGTTTGTTTAAGTTATTTACATTTTTGGGCCCTCATACATAACACAAGCAGCTCTATAGAAACAAAGAACAAACTATTTAATATATTCAATTTGGCATCTTTATTATTCAGAGCTGATTATGTCCCTTGATAGTATTTTTCAAATTTTGTTGCTGATTTTCTATCAGGTAGTGAAGTTGTCTTTGACAATCTGGGCTCTTTTGATATATAAAAAGATACCTGATGGTAATTGAGTGCTTTGTTTATAGAAACTCAGGACCCTTGCTTCATTTAGCTCTATTTAAAATATTTAATAGGTATTTAAATAGAATGCTTAATAAATCTTAAATATTTAATAAACTATTTCATCTATGTTTCATTTTCAATGAAATACTGTATAGTCAGGTAACTAGAGAGAATCTGTACTCTGACTTATGCTGCAGTTCTCCAGGGTACTGATCCTTGGTGGTTATTCACGGTAGTGCTTTGAAAATGTTAAATCCTTCACACTGAGTGATTTATTGCTGAATATTCAGGGTAATGAACTTTAGATTATTGCTTACTTAAATTATTTTGATCACTCATAAAGCTATGGTTTGTGATTTGAAACAAACTTAATAACTTTAACCATATTTTATATGTTTAGTTTTTTGGCTTATTAAGGTGATTAGAATATGAGAAGTAAAATCCAGCTATAAAGCCTGAGTCCTGGTAGTTGTATGCCCTTTCGTTCTTCCAGTTTGGATGTCTGAAGATTTTAAAATACAAGAGTAGGAGCAAAGTCTGCTTCTTTTTAAGAGCTCGAAAAATATTTTTTTGTGTTTACTTCACGTTTTAAAATTTAGGATTTTCCCCTCGCTTAAGTGAATTGAGAAACTCCTGTGCATGGAAGGATATACTATTGAAAATGTGGTCAAGGTAAAAGATTTTTCTGCTTTAAGAAATTAAAGCGCTTTACACGGTACCCTCCCTTGGTCCCTGAAGCGTAAGTGCTATGGTTTGGAAAGAAGCCAAGTAAAACCTGTTCAAATTTTGTGCAGACTTAAAGTAATACTTTAAGATTTGAAAATTACAGGTGGATACAATACTTAAATAGTATTTAAAATTCCTGTTTCCCAAGTCTAAAAATGTAATCCTTAAATTACTATTCCCAGTGGTTTAAATTTTAATTAAATAAAAATAGCCTTACTTTTGGACCACAATGACATTAGGTATAGATATTTGAATTTATTACTGAACTTTAAGATAATAACCATTAAAAATGAACTGTTTGGGCACTAATTAAAATGTCAAAAAGTCACAGTTAGTGTGACTATTGCTATTTCTGTTTTACTAAAAATTGTCCTAATCATCATAGTTAAAGCTAGGTTTCTATCTTACCCAGGCGAAGTGTTTGTTACCTGGCTTCACCCCCACCCCCCACACACAATTCAATACATTATCTGACCTGCAAGTTTTATAGATTGATAGGTTAATTACAGTTAGGTTTGATGTTTTGGTGCTAATAACCGTGTTTTGCAAACTGCCCTTTATATTAAGAGTGAAGTGTTCTGTTTGTTCTGTATTCATCTCTCTAGGTGAAATTTTCATAGCTCTTGAAACTTTTATCTGTTTGAGATTACTCTCCAAGACTTACCTATTATTAGTTTTAGACTGATCTTTTCATACCTTTATCCCATTTCAACATGAGGATTGTTTGCCGCCTTTTTTGTAATCAGTAATTTTTACTCAGTACATTTTAGATGCTTTCTAATATTTCTGAAAACAAAGGCAATATTTATTTTGACTTAAGTAACACTATAATGGCATGAGTTTATAATGCAACCCTGCATCGCCCCTCTTTGCACGGTCTATACATTCACCCTTTGTTTTCTCTAATGTTTAACCTACAGACATTTTAATATACAGACAACCTTTCTTTCCTTCTTGAATGTTGAGAGGATTACAGCTATTTCAGTGGTCTTCGCAGAAATATATGTCCTGTTTCTGTTTTGTCAATTTGGATGGGTGAGGATCCTGAGGACGTAGTTTTGGGTGGCAGGCTACTAGTCCCACAAGCAGCAATAGTGGTTGTAAGAGTCGCGCAGCAGAGTCCTCGTGGGGGCTTTGGACTTGGGGCACGTGTTAATGACCCCAGCAAGCAGTAAAGGCGGCCGCAGCGGTCCCTCCACAAATAGCATTTGTCCTCAAGTGACTGTAGCGTCCAGGTAGCTCTGTTCCCACTTTACCTTCTTTTCTTTTCTTTCTTTATCCCCATGTTATTCACTCATGAAGTCAGTATTTCAGGGGGAACTATGTGCCAGGCACTTCCAGTGGCCATTTCGTGTCTATACCTGCTAAGGATATTTTCTGAGGTGTTCATTTTTTCAAGAACTTAGCTGTTTTGAGCAATGTTTGTGACTTGAAGCGTGGGGAGATTTGTTAGCACATTATGTTAGTGAAATCAGATTGTTAGTATACTAAGTGAAGATTATGTTGCTATTCAGGTGGAAGTTTTTGTGTGGTTGAAGAATGATTTAGGATTATAAATATGTGTCTGTAAATCTACACATCTATGGATTTGCGATTCAAGGTAATTCCATTATTTTGTAAAATAACGTGGTTCCTCGAGATTTGTAAATTACCATGTTTTTCATTTTTGTATTAGAAATATTTATATTTATTGGGGTTCCGAAATCTTTAGGTAAAACTTCCTCTGTCAATAATTTAATCTGTAAACAAATATACTCAGTTTTAAAAGTCTGTGAGCAAGACTCTTGCTAAGGTGAATTATTTCTCCTTAATTGAGAAATTTCTTCTTTCTCTCGTCATACAACTCTTACCACCATTCCTACTTTGAAACACAGATAGAATGAAACATTGCAAAGATTCATTATTAGAAGAGAATGAAGGGTTTATATGAAGAGTGGTGACGTAACACCGTTATGGGTATTAGCCATTTTTTCTGGTAAATGAATGAGGAATGGGATGGTATTAGACATACTGTGAAATGTTAAAATCACTGTAAACATGTCTGGGTTACTTCCCTGCTCCTTCAGGAGATGTTTGACATGATTAACCGTGAGACTGATGTGTTGCTAGAATCCAGATTTGTATTTCTTTGTTTCTTGTCTCCTCATCCTACAGGCAGCTTGATTAAAAAATAAGTTGCAGCCAGTTCTACATGTGTGGAAATGGTGTGTGTACACATTGACCGTTATAGCTCTTGGTTGAGAAAAATTTTTGAATCATTTATATACAGATCTTGTAAACATTCAGAAAGACATAAATTTAGATGGAGTTCTGGTAAGGTTCTGGTTTATTACTAATTGTAATCATGGGTCTCTAGTCTCAGTTTTCACATTTGCAGAGTGGATCATAAGAGGAACTTTTGTGATTGTTTTTGTACACGTGGGAAGCTGAAGCCTAGAGAGGCCCACGTTTAAAATAAGTGGTTAATCCAGAACTAGAAATTCCAATCTGCTCATCTATTATGTTAATTCACCAGAGTTTAGGAGGGTTTTCCATATTCCCAGTGTTTTGTTGATAATCGATGTGAGTGAGGGATATAGATGCATGTAGTTGTGACATGTAGGCATGATGTATTTATTTAAAGGCGACTTTTTGGTGTTATCATTGCTATCAGCACAGCTGGGTTGTTGAATTTAACACTAGATTCAGAAAGTTTCTTAAGTCTGTGCCGGTATACGAGGTATTAAATCAAAATGAAGGGCATTTCTAACCTTCAAGTCAACAGAAAATTAGTGATAGTTGAATGTATACAGTCAGCTCAGGCACTCTTAAGCCCATTCCAATGCTGAAAGGACCTAATTGAAAGTATAAATTGATCTGGTTAGGTTAAGGGAGGAAAAATACATTCTTATTAAATGCTGTCGAATGAGGTTACAAACAATAGGTTGAATAGATGGTTTAATTTAACTTTGGAGATCAGTCTGTGACTGATGACAGGAAGACGTTCTAGAAGACATAGCTTTGCAGATGACTTAAACAGACAATACTGATAAAGCCTGTCATGTGAATTTCCGTCTTTACTGAGGACACAGCATGCTTTAGTGGGATGCTGTGCAGTGCTTCCAATCTGCTGTGCCTGCCATCTGCACAAGCAGAGTGAGAGAAGACAGTGTGGAAAGGAAATAGATGTGTTAGTTGTAAGGAATCTGTGTGAACACTGGGTGCCACTCATGAAACACTGAGCGGTGAGTGGTTTTTCTTTGTACCCAGTTCAGCCAGCTGTCTCTAAACTGGAGGCTTGAAACACATTCAGCTCTCAGCTTCACCACTTGGATGTTGTGGTACCTATGCTTGAGACCAAGTAGAAAATCCAGACAGTAACCATGATCTTGCCACCCTGTTATATTTTTCTCAAATTTTTTTTTGGGGGGGGGGTGGATAGAATCTTTATGCTGCTTTAGGGTTTGACACCGTTGTTGAAGTAGATGTAATAATGCTAGCATTTTTACTTTGCCTAAATGGAATCTTTTTGGAAATAAATTATACTATAAAACAAGTTTCCTGAGGAACATTTAAATATTTTTTTAAAAGGTCAGTAAGACCTATAAATGGGAAAATTGCTTCAAAATCTTGCAAGTTGTAACCATGTGAATGATGGAGAAGTTGTATATGGGTAAAAGGAATTGACGGGCAGAATCTAACCTATATAGCTTTGTCAGTAGGTAAATCTCTTGTTTGAATCTGAGGCTTATAACTTGTAAAGCCATTCTTTGTGTATGCATATGGTTACCTTTTTGATGTAAACATAGGAGCCCTTATAAAACTGTGTTAATCATGAGTCATCTGGTACCTCCTTAGGAATTAACATAACCTTATATAGATGACTAATAATACAAAGCCACTGTGGTTTCTGTGGTTTTTACCAGCCATGGCTCTAGTTCTGAAACATTTAAAATGAGACTCGCTCCCTCTTTTAAAAATTTTTTTTGGACAAAGAGCTGTCTTATCAGAAAACTGCAGTAACTTAAGCAGATCCATAACTGGAGGGAATTAATAACAGAAAGTTTTTGTTGACACCAGGAAGTAGATTAAATAGTGCAATTGTGGTAATGAGTACCATATATGATAAGCTTGAGCCACCTGGGTTTTATTAGGCTGCTTGATACTTTGATCACAATATTATTTCAAGGCTTGTCTATTTAAATTGCTAAGGTTTCTTGTCATCTTTGTGATTTAGACCATAATTTCTTTCACTGCAGAGAGATTTTTGAAAAGAAAGGCCCTGGCCAAGCTGGAATTCTGGGGAGGTGCAAGTTCAACAGCTCAGCAATCCTTAGAACGAGACAAGCTTTTAAACAAAATTAAAAGCTTGAAAGTACAGCAGTTGAGTATCAAGTTCATCTGACTTTGCTTCTCTTTAGATTTTTACTTGGATCATAATTACACTTTTGTTTATCATGGGGCACTATAATGCTGTTTGGCATAATTCAATTAATTATTGTTTGATATAAATACATGCATTTAAAATATATATTTCATGTTTTGAGAACATGGTACTGCTATTGGTTTCCCTTCAGCTGGTATTAAGTGATTTTGATGCGCATCTTTGAGAATTTATGGAAGGGTTTTTTAACTACTTCACCCATAATGAATAAATTATACTAATCACAGAATTTGATAAATTGTCTTGCTTTTTGTCTTTGAACTTGAAATGTTAAACTTTAGTTAGCCTGTTGATATAGATGAATGAAATTTTTAGTCATTAAAATCAACAGCTATTCCTTCTACTAATTTTAGAAATAGTCTTTCACAAGTACCTAATAGTATCTTTGTTAAGTATGATAGTTAAGTAAATGTTTTGGCCTAGGGACATAAATATTCATTTTGATTAGTAAAGAGAGGACAGGGAAGATTTAATAATTTAAGATATTATTGTCCTTAGCATATTAAAAGTGCTATTTTGAAAATTTACATGTAAAATGCTTTGTACATTTATTGATGTGCTTATTAATTTTCACTGTCTTGAGTTTTGAGTACTCTTACAACTGTTGTTAGCTTGGCTTGAAGTTTCCATGTCCCAGTATAACTTTTAAGCCTTAAGTGGTTAAAGGCACTTAAGAATATAAATGGTCTTCTTTTAATATACCTGATTTGCCCTTGGTATTGAAAGAAGCATATGGAAGTGTTAGTCAACAGCCTTTTTGTTTTCCATGATAAGACAAAGGAAAAACTATTAAAAATAGGAAAATATTTGATCATTGGAAAAATAGCTGACCAAGAGCTTTGTAACATTCTTATTTTAGAAAGTAGGGTAGTGCTTTTAAGTTTTAGAGGTTTGTAACTCAGTGATTGAGGAAAGGTGAACTCATTTAAAATGCAGAGGCATAGATTTAGGAAAAGCAGGTGATACAAGCAGAGAAAAATGAAGCCTGTTACTTAGTTTGGGGGAATGGTCTGCAATAATAATAGAGTCAGATTATGGAAGACAGAATGCTTGAAAAAAAGAGGCTCTAGGCTCTTCTAGTTTCCCTAGCAGAGGTATGAGGGTATAAAATCTATCTATCTGTCTTGGTCTAGAAGCAGGAAAAACAGAATGGATAATGGGGGTTTGAATGAAATGTGGGCAGTAGCAATAAGAGTGAAAAGGTGATACTAGAGAGTTGGGAGAAATGGCAAAAGGTTGAGTTCAGGTTTATACACACATTTTGAGGGCTTGACCTCATGTATCAAATAGCTTTAGTATCTGACATATTCTAGAAGAATTAAATCCTGTTTGTCATCCCTTTTCCTCTTGCATAATTTGTGAAAAGCATCTGTTCTGAGATACTGGTGTGTATGACAGAGCAGGTGGGTAAGGTAAATGTGAGCTATTGATAACCAGCAGGGCACAATACAAGCTTTACTAGAATATTAAATATTTTTCAATTCAGGGAGCTTTGGGGGGGCATTTTGAAAAGTACATGTGTTGTTTGGAAGAGTCAGTGTAATATAGCTATGGATTGATATTTTTAGGGCTGTCTTAAGAAGAGAGGATTAAAGCTCCAAAGGACAGAACTAAGATATACTAAAAATAGAAATAAAGAGTAAAGAAGATTTACTTCACTATTCCGACAGAACTGTCCATTCATGGGATAGAAGTCTTTAGACAGTCATGTCCTGTCTTGAGAATAGTTTTTACAAGTTGGTAGATTCATTCATTCATTCAAAAGATATTTACTGAGTCCAGCTATTTCAGGAACTTTGCCAGATATTTAGAGACAACCTAGTGAACACCTAGAGGAGAGAAACATAAGATAGTTTACCAGGTGAGATAATTATAAATTGTGTTAAGTAGTATGGAAGAAATAAACAGATACTGTGGCAGGTGGTACCCCACCTTAAATGGGCCCCTTCCCAGTCCCTGGTACTGAGAGGTATTCAGCTGTTTGAGAGCCAGGAGTAGAAGGAAGCCAAGGACAGAGGCCATCTCTGAGGTGGGAGTGAGCTTGCCGTTGTCTAGTGAGGCTCGGAAAGCTTGGCTCTCTGAGTAAATCCTGCTGAGTGGGAAACAAGGGGCTCTGTCATTTAGAGCCTTATAGGAATTTGGGTTTTGTCCAGTAAGTAGCAAGAAGTTACTGAACTGAAGAGTCTTAAGTTAATGTAGTTGAGTTAATGACTGTCATGTTCTTTATAACACTGTGACTCAATCTTAGATTTTTCTTCTTGGTGGTATATTTGAAATATTTATGAAACTCAGCTTGGTGATTGAATGCATGAGAGATAGTGTTCATTCCAAGAAAGTTTATCTGTGGCTACTGGATAACTTTTTTTTTTTTTTTTTTAAACTTTTTGTACTGTATAGGAGTATAACCAATTAACAAATGTTGTGATAGTTACAGGTGAACAGGGAAGGGGCTCAGCCATACATGCGTGTGTCTTTTCTCCGTCAAACTCCCCTCCTGTCTAGGCTGCCTCATAACATTGAGCAAAGTTCCATATGCTATACAGTAGGTCCTTGTTGGTTATCCATTTAAATATAGCATTGTACATGCCCATCCACAGCTCCTTAACTGTCCCTTCCTCACCAGCCCCCCACACCCCTGGCAGCCATAAGTTCGTTCCTAGATAACTTTTATAAACAAGTTTTTCTGGAGTTTTTATTTTTTTATTACATTTTTTACTTTGAAATAATGTTGGGTGTACTGAAAACTTGCAGAGATAGTTTAGAGAGGTTTCTATAGTCCTTAGCCAGGCTTCCTCTAGTGTTATCTTAACATTCCTGTGGTACATAAGTCTAAGAAACCAACCTTGGTACGTTACTAAACTCCAGACTTTATCCAGATTTCACCAGTTTTTCCATTAGTGTCCTTTGCTTTTCTGGGATGCAGTCCAGGATTCCACATTACTTTTAGTCATCATGTCTCCCATAGTCCTCTCTGGTCTATTGCCATTCCTCGGTCTTTCCTTGTTTTCCTTCATCTGGGTAGTTTTGAGGAGTACCAATTAAGTGTTTTGTAAAATGTCCCTCAGTTTAGGTCTGTCAGATATTTTTTCATGATTAGACTAGAGTTTTGAGGCGAAAACCCACAACGGTGAGTGCTCTTTTTACTACGTCCTGTTGGATAGTAGAATGTTTTCCACATGACATCACTGGTGATGTTAACTTTGGTCACTTGGATAAGGTGGTATCTGATATCCTTTTTGAATCATCACTCTATCTTGGAAATCTCTATAATTTACAGAAACGTTAGAACATTGATATTTCAGTTAAAAAGAGTTTCTCTCTTGGAAGAAACAACTCAGATAACTTTGCAACTTTATTGTCTACTTCTAATAGTTTAATATCTAAACNGGTGGTATATTTGAAATATTTATGAAACTCAGCTTGGTGATTGAATGCATGAGAGATAGTGTTCATTCCAAGAAAGTTTATCTGTGGCTACTGGATAACTTTTTTTTTTTTTTTTTTAAACTTTTTGTACTGTATAGGAGTATAACCAATTAACAAATGTTGTGATAGTTACAGGTGAACAGGGAAGGGGCTCAGCCATACATGCGTGTGTCTTTTCTCCGTCAAACTCCCCTCCTGTCTAGGCTGCCTCATAACATTGAGCAAAGTTCCATATGCTATACAGTAGGTCCTTGTTGGTTATCCATTTAAATATAGCATTGTACATGCCCATCCACAGCTCCTTAACTGTCCCTTCCTCACCAGCCCCCCACACCCCTGGCAGCCATAAGTTCGTTCCTAGATAACTTTTATAAACAAGTTTTTCTGGAGTTTTTATTTTTTTATTACATTTTTTACTTTGAAATAATGTTGGGTGTACTGAAAACTTGCAGAGATAGTTTAGAGAGGTTTCTATAGTCCTTAGCCAGGCTTCCTCTAGTGTTATCTTAACATTCCTGTGGTACATAAGTCTAAGAAACCAACCTTGGTACGTTACTAAACTCCAGACTTTATCCAGATTTCACCAGTTTTTCCATTAGTGTCCTTTGCTTTTCTGGGATGCAGTCCAGGATTCCACATTACTTTTAGTCATCATGTCTCCCATAGTCCTCTCTGGTCTATTGCCATTCCTCGGTCTTTCCTTGTTTTCCTTCATCTGGGTAGTTTTGAGGAGTACCAATTAAGTGTTTTGTAAAATGTCCCTCAGTTTAGGTCTGTCAGATATTTTTTCATGATTAGACTAGAGTTTTGAGGCGAAAACCCACAACGGTGAGTGCTCTTTTTACTACGTCCTGTTGGATAGTAGAATGTTTTCCACATGACATCACTGGTGATGTTAACTTTGGTCACTTGGATAAGGTGGTATCTGATATCCTTTTTGAATCATCACTCTATCTTGGAAATCTCTATAATTTACAGAAACGTTAGAACATTGATATTTCAGTTAAAAAGAGTTTCTCTCTTGGAAGAAACAACTCAGATAACTTTGCAACTTTATTGTCTACTTCTAATAGTTTAATATCTAAACAACATGGGCAGAGTTGTATATTATGTGCTGTAACTTTTCACATAAGTTAGATGAACTTTTTTTTTTTACTTTTACACTGTGCCATCTCAGACAGACTATTGAGTATCTAAATTCATTCTGGCTGATTCAGATTCATCTCTTACAGAATATGAATTGAGTGTTGGAGAACATTCATTATAGCCCACCAGTACTTCAATGTCAGGAATATTTGGTGCAGGAATTAGCATTTTCCCATGTGTGGTCCTACACAGTATTATTGGCAATAGTTTGTATACAGTGCAAAATACCTTGTGTACAAAGGACCTCTTCAAACTTTCACATTTGGTGTCAACACAACATTGACCACCAGCATAGCATATGCTACCACTCTGAGAGCTTCACATGGACATACAGTTGGTGAAATTAAGAGATGAAGAAAAAAATGCTGGAAAGAATTGAAAACTAGCCATAAATAGCTTGTTTTTTTTCTTTGGAATGTTTCACACATTTCAGATATTTAACTTCCCAGTTAAGAAAGTAAGAAAGGATGTGCAGCTGTCCCTTGGTACCCAAGGGGGATTGGTGCTAGGACGCCCCTGCAGTCAGTGAAGACCAGAATCCACAGATGCTCATGTTCCTTATCTTTTATATTCTTATTTTGGAACTTTTTGGAAGTTTTGTTTTTCCTTCCTTGAATGCTATCAGTCTACGTTTGATCATATGTGAAACATGGGAGATTTGGAAGCTTGATTATTTTGAAATTTTAGGGACATCCCTTTGATTTCCCTGTTCTACAGTTCTTAAACTTCTATTTGATTATTGACTCCAAGTATCTCTTCATATCTGTTGACTAACCTTATTATGGCTCTTTGTATGGGGAAAAACGCAATTGTACATAAAAATTTTCCTATTATTAGTAAAATAGATATTTTTCCTAGCTATTAGTAAGAACATAGCAAGAAGTTTTCGTTTTTCTCTTTTTAACTGGGAAAGATCACTAAAAAGTAAAAGTCTTGAAAACTAGCCATGGGGAGGCAATAATCTTTGAATATTGTCATTATCATTGTCATTGTCGTCATTATTATTGTATTGGTGATGATAACATTAGCACTGAAATGGCAACCCACTCCAGTGTTCTTGCTGGGAGAATCTCATGGACGGAGGAGCCTGGTAGGCTGCAGTCCATGGGGTTGCAGAGTCAGACACAATGGAGCGACTTCACTTTCACTATTGTGTTGAGCACTTGGCATGCATTAAATATAATCCCCATGGCTACTTTCTGAAGTTAAGTTCTGTACTGTTCCCAGGTGCTACTTGGTTATGTACAATTGGCTGTATAGGAAGTGATTTCAGAAGAGGAAGCCACTTAAGCACTAAGTCGGAACTAGTGAAATTTGAGCTAAATCTTGAGGATGCGTGGTTCCTGCTTTTCTCTCTTGTGACATTACCCTTAATTCCCCGCCCCCCCCCTTTTTTTGCCAGCTGTACTAAACCACTTGTTTTCTACCCAAACCAAAATCTGCCTTGTTCCTGGACAGTGGATTATTCTGTTCTCTTAATTTGAAATAATTTTAGATTTATAGAAATTGCAAAGAGTCCTTGTATAACCTTCACCTAGTTTCCCTTATTATTAATGTCTTTTATAACCACGGTGCATTTGTCAAAACTAAGAATTGGCACAACACCATTAGGTAAACTGTAGATTTCATCTGTATCTCTCTAGTTTTCCTGCTTACATTCTTTCTCTGTCCAAAGGTCAGGTCAGGATGCCTGTTGCATTTAATTGTCTCTTTTCTTTAGTCCCCTACAGTCTACCTTTCCTTGTTTCTCCTGACTGGCATTTTGGAAAGCACTGCCAAGTCTTTTGTCCACTGTCTGTTGGTTTGGTTTATATGTTGCTTTCTCATGATTCGACTGAGGTTATGGAATTTGGGGAAGAATACAGGAGAAATGCCTTTCTAAGCACGTCATATTGGGAAGGACATATTTCTCAACATGTCTTAGTACTGGTGATGCTAACCTTGGCCACTCAGTTTAGGGGATGACGGCCAGGTTTCTCCACTGAATAGTTACTATTTGTCCCTAGAAGTAAATTTCTGCTTAAGGGGAGGGTTAAGTTCCGCCTCCTGGTGGGAAAAGTAGCAAAGAACTTTTGGAGATAAATGAAAACGCTTCAGTAACTATTATGAGGACTGTCAGACTTAATCTTAATTACCTTTTTCTCTTATTCACTTTTATTAGACTGGATGTTTACTGAGCTCAGGAGCTAGATGTATTGTTTCCCTTGTACGTAGAACAGTGATATAGGGTAAATGCGCAGTCAAATGTTTGTTGAATGGCTAGAACCAAAAAAGGGAGATAGTAAATTACATACAAAGCTAAGTTGATCCTGTAGGTAGTGGAATAGTATCAACAGTGTTTGAATAATGTAACAAAAATTTTTAGTGTTTTAGTTTCCTTAGTTTTAATTTTGTTTGTGATTAAAGAATATATTCTTCCCTGATTTGAACATATTTAGAAAAAGTATTTTTTCTTCTTAGCTTTAAAGGACAACTGATTAGAATAAAGAAATTTAACAAAATAAATTTAGACCAGAAGTCTTATTATATGATTAAAGGTAGCTGGTTGAATGTTTTGAGCATACTCTGTATTTAGAAGGGTGGATTTAACTTGGGAAAGCGTGTAATTTCTAAGTAAATTAGCAGTGATAGAAAAATCCCATCCCACTTCTCAAAAAAGGTGTTTAAAACTACCAGTGTTATGTTTAACCTAACTTTTCCTAACTTTTACCTTATAAATGGACTGTCTGAACTCCAAGCATGCTAAATTTAACTTCCGTATTAGATTCCAGTTTTACTTATGGATGCTCTGCCTTCCCTTCAGACTGTATAGATCTTTTTTTTTCTTTTTTAAGAATGTTGGTTGATTCACTAAAAAACAGGAACAATAAACTATACTTGCTTTTGGCCATTGATGGTTTTGCTAAGTAGTGACTAAAAAGTGAAGAGGAGTTTTCTTTAAGAAGTTGAAGGCTTAAGGAAAATGATAGTTGGTTTTAGTCTTTTGTTTCAGCTGCTGTTGCCACCATCCTACTCAGGATGAGTTTTGTTACCTTCTAGACAGTTAAGCAGTCTTGCACCAATGCCAGATAATCATTGTCTACTTGAGACTGTTAAAATGCTGTCTTCTCTGTCATTATTTTCATTAAAAAAAAAAAACAAAAAACTACATTGTCATTTGCCGTTGATCTTACTGGCCCTTGCTCTTAGAAGAAAATAGCGATAGCACATATGTGCCCATTTAAATTAACCATTTTGGTGAAATATAAGGGAAAAGTTTGTTGAACTTAGAGGAGTCAAATGTCAAGTGCTTTACTGATGACAAAAGTTGTTGGGAAGTAAAATTATGAAATGGATGAAAATGTAAACAAATGTAACCAAATCAATTTTAATTAGTAAAATGGGATGTATAGCTCAGTGACTTTAGACATACACACCCAAATAAATGTATGTACATCTATGTGTAAATTCTTAACAGCCCCACTGCTTTCCTTTTCTAAGATGAGCCACAGATACTAACAATGTCTTGCATCTCTTGGTAGAAAAAAGTCATAATGAAATTTAGGGATTGGCAGCATTAAAGAGTTGGAGTTCACATGAGTGATTAGAATTTCTCAAAATGAGAAAGGAGGGTGATTGTGGGAAGAGGTTTTAAAATAGAGGCTGTTGCATGACCAGTGTCATGATAGATAGATGTGGAGTATGGAAAAAAATTAGTCCTTCAGCTTTAGTTTCCGCCTCTGTAAAATGGAGACAATTGATACCTATAACATAGGGTATATTAGTTTTGATCATTTTGTTGAAGTTTGACCTTTGAACCACTGACAGTAGGCAACTATATAAGCTTTTGGTATTTTAACAATCTTCAGATCTGGTTTAAGGAAAAATGTTAAACTGCAAGAAGACCAGTTTGAGCATTGGTGGTGGCAGTGACCAAAGGGGTAGAGATGAGAAATTTGATGTCTTCTGGGTAATTTGCATTAGTGAGTGACAACTAAGTCTAGACTTGTAGACTAGACTTACATGATCTAGAAAACTGCACCTTAAACTCAACTTTGAATTAAATGTGTAGGAAATGTATAGGTTTACTTTTTTGAATAACCAGCCATGTCAAATTTACTTCACATCACATCGATCAACATGTTAAAGCTATGGTAGTAATAACTGTTCTTAGAATTATTTTGCACGTGAAACCATAGATACCTAATAGCATGATCATACCTCTCTAGTATGGTGGTTCAGGGATAGGATCTTGCTACAGTCGAATGTGATCTGCTCTTGACTGTGGTGATACCATCTACCTTTAGGGTTGTTCTGGGGATTAAGTAAGAATGCATGTAAAACATTAAGACAGTACCTGATTCATAGTAAACACTTAATGAGTGGTAGATACTGTGTTTTTCACAAAAGCACAACTCTGGGTACATTTAGGGTACAATTTTGAGTTCATTATAGCTTGGAAGCATATGAAATATGTAAAGTCTATCTTCTGTGGTAGCATAATTTAACTTAATCAGTTGCGATTATGTTTATTGCATTTCAAGATCAAGCCTTGTTGAGAGGTCTAATTTGCATTGTATAATTCAGACTAATCAGGGCAAGTTGAAATTTAGGAGATTTTTAAACAGTGTGATATTTAATAGGAACAAATAAAGATTTAGGCCCTGAGGGAAGAAACATAAACCATTAGTACTAATTCAGTGTGAGGAGGATAGGCTCAGAAAGAGGTTCCTAGTAAAGGGGGCAAGAAAATGTTTGTAACCTAATGCAGAAGGAGCCCCACCTCTTTGAAGTGGTGCTGTAAAGCATAGGGAGAGTGGCTTGTGTATAGACAATAGAGGGCTGTGGGCATTCTGTGTACCTGCCTGTGCTGTGTGCTTAGTCATGTCCAACTTTGTGACCCCATGGACTGTAGCCTGCCAGGCTCCTCTGTCTATGGAATTTCCAGGCAAGAATATTGGAGTAGATTGCCATTTCCTTCTCCAGGGGATCTTCCCAGTCCCAGGGATCTAACCCATGTCTCTTGCGTCTCCTGCATTAGCAGGTGGATTCTTTACCACTGCGTCACCTAGGAACCATCCTGCTGCTGCTGCTAAGTCACTTCAGTCGTGTCCAACTCTGTGTGACCCCATAGGCAGCAGCCCACCAGGCTCCCCCATCCCTAATTCCAGTTTAATTCGTGAAGCTCACTGGTAGAGTGAAGCCACATATTGTTCCCATTTTGTAGCAAGATATTTATTGGTAGTAGAACAAAGGAGAAAAGTGAGCAAATTTGCCAGCCTTTGCTGCTGAAGGCAGCAATAGGTCTTCAGTATCCAGATGTCTTCAGTATTCAGTATCTACCAGGGCTTCCCTGGTGGCTCACTTGGTCGAGTCTGCCTGCAATGCAGGAGACCTGGGTTCAATTCCTGGGTCAGAAAAATCCCCTGGAGAAGGAAATGGCAACTCACTCCAGTATTCTTGCCTAGAGAATTCCATGGACAAAGAAGCCTGGTGGGCTACAGGCCATCGTGAGGTTACTAAAAGTCAGACATGACTGAGTGACTAACACACACATCCAGATGTATATAAATAGGCATGCATTTTTTAAAATGCGTTTCTAAAATCTTAAAATTCTATCCTTTTTTTATTCTTTCTTATAAAAAATTCAGGGGAAGTATTTCCCTAGGCATGGTCTGGAACTCCTTGGAAAAGCCACAGTGAAACTACTGTGTCTGTGCCCTTATTGTAAGACAGGCAGGCTTGGTGTCCTAGCCTTTTTTGTTTGACTGCATATGCTGCCTTAACTGTTTCTGTTTTATTTCGTTTGCTTTGTTTTCTTTAAAAAGGTTTTTTTTTGTTGTTTGTTTGTTTTTGGCTTTTCATTCTATTTTTGGAGCAAGGGTGTTCTGCCTCATATTTTATAGTCAGATTTATACTGAATTAATTTTACTCTTAAATTACATGGATTTCTTTTTCTCAAGAAGACTAAGCAAGATACAAGGATTAAGCATGATATGTAGTAGAAATTTGGTATCACGCTAATATCACCCCAGCCCTCTCCATTGTAAGTATTCTGAAGCTCTAGTCATTGGACCCTGCATTTCAGGCAGAAATAATAAACTATTTCAGAAGCAATTTGTGTAGTGCTTTGGGATCTCCTTCTTGATGTAGTCATGAAATATGCTGATCTTTTATCAAATCTTAATTATTACTTAATTATTATTTCAAGTATTATTATCATTCATGACTATTGCTTATTGGGCTTCACTGATAGCTCAGTTGGTAAAGAATCCGTCTGCAGTGCAGGAGACCCTGGTTGATTCCTGGGTTGGGAAGATCTGCTGGAGAAGGAATAGGGTACCCACACCAGTATTCTTAGGCTTGCCTTATGGCTCAGCTGGTAAAGAATCCACCTGCAATGCAGGAGACCTGGGTTTGATCTCTGGGTTGAGAAGATCCCCTGGAAAAGGGAAAGGCTATCCACTCCAGTATTCTGGCCTGGAGAATTCCATATGCATATACGACATGTTTATGCTATTCAATATATGAATATGAATATGGAATTCTGTGGAGAATTCCATGGACTGTATAGCCCATGGGGTCGTAAAGAGTTGGACATGGCTGAGCAACTTTCATTTTCAAAAACCAGGAAGAGTGTCAGAGGTCATAGGAGTCAGAGGTACTCATTAAGGTCTCAGAGCTACTATATAAGATATATATTCAGTGTGGGTATCAGGCAAAGGATTTTTGAAAAACAGTACTTTTCCTGAGACTTCGTTAATTGTGGTGTGGTCTTGATTCTTAGTCATTTATTATGCCAATACATTCTCTAAATGTTTTGCCTAAGTTCCACTTAGGTTAGATTTTAAAGCAATATTTACTTTTAGTACAAGATAATAAGTGAGGTGGTCTTTTCTGTAAATCAGAAATTTAGTTGGTCCTTATTGCATTGATGCCTTATATATAATTGAGGTTCTGAAAAAGTACATAGTTTGTATGTTTGCACATCTAACAGTCTTTTCAAATGCACTGAGGATTTGCCATTAAGAGGAATCTTAGGTAAGTTTTATGAAGGGAATGGTTCTTTTCTCCAGTTTCTATTAGTTTATTTCATATTATTGACATCATTGTAAACTTTTATTGGATTTTGAGAGCCTTTCAAAGTGCTTGCAAAATTATGTGTTTATCTTTCTGTGCTTTTATCCCTCTAGTCCTTTAGATTTAGCTCAGTCTCCTATAAGTAAAAAGGGTGGTGTTAGAGAGGGATGCTAGGAGGATTTCTTCAGTTCAGTTCAGTGGCTCAGTCGTGTCCCACTCCTTGCGACCCCATGAATCGCAGCACGCCAGGCCTCCACGTCCATCACCAACTCCCGGAGTTCACCCAAATTCATGTCCATCGAGTCGGTGATGCCATCAGCTATCTCATCCTCTGCCATCCCCTTCTCCTCTTGCTCCCAATCCTTCCCAGCATCAGAGTCTTTTCCAGTGAGTCAACTCTTCGCATGAGGTGTCCAAAGTATTGGAGTTTCAGCTCTAGCATCAGTCCTTCCAATGAACACCCAAGACTGATCTCCTTCAGAATGGACTGGTTGGATCTCCTTGCAGTCCAAGGGACTCTCAAGCGTCTTCTCNCCACCCATGCTGGGGTTGTAGGGAGTGGAGGGGGAGTGATGGTCAAAACCAAAAAGTGGCATTTGGTCTTGAACTGGAGTCTGCTCTGTGCACTGTTAGCAGCATTTCCGTCAAAGTGTGGTATGTGTGGATGCAGTTGTTGTTTAAAATAGAAAAGTTTTTCTTATATCTCCTAACTTAGTTGTTTGCTCTCATTAGAAGCTGCCATCAAGCTTATTATATAAGTCATGCTTGCACTAAGATTGTTTATTAAATGCCTCTTGGGTGTTACTTTTCCAACAAAGGTCCTTCTAGTCAAGGCTGTGGTTTTTCTAGTAGTCATGTATGGGTGTGAGAGTTGGACTGTGAAGAAAGGTGAGCGCTGAAGAATTGATGCTTTTGAACTGTGGTGTTGGGGAAAACTCTTGAGAGTCCCTTGGACTGCAAGGAGATCCAACCCGTCCATCCTAAAGGAAATCAATCCTGAATATTCATTGGAAGGACTGATGTTGAAGCTGAAACTTTAATACTTTGGCCACCTGATGCGAAGAGCTGACTCATTTGAAAAGACCCCAATGCCGGGAAAGATTGAGGGCGGGAGGTGAAGGGGACAACAGAGGATGAGATGGTTGGGTGGCATCACCGACTCGATGGACATGAGTCTGAGTGAACTCCGGGAGTTGGTGATGGACAGGGAGGCCTGGTGTGCTGCAGTCCACGGGGTCCCAAAGAGTTGGACACCTCTGAGCGACGGAACTGAACTGGGTCTATGAGTACTAGGAAACAGTGTTTACCTGAAGAGTGAGCATTGGGGTTGAGGGTATTCTCAAAGATACAACACTGTCCGCTAATTTTGGTATAAATGCTTTGCCTTAGCTATGATACTTGTTCATATCATTCTCACATTTGTCTGAGCTGTTAATATGTTGAGAATAGTGGCTTTCTTCTTAGTCACTTGCTTAGTTTAGCAAATATACTTAAAGCACTTTCTACCTGTATTTTAAATCTTCTTTAACGTGAATACATGCAACAGAACTAATCTTTGAATATTTGCTGTATCTATTATGTTGAGACTTTTTTTTTTTTACACACTGAGAATGATAAGAAAAGTAGGTTATAATTAGACCCTAATGTAAGTTAACCTAGAAATGGTAGTCAGAATCAGAAGTAATGTTAACAGCAGGTGGAAGAGTTAATAATTTCAGTACACCCTTTCCTGGGCTTCAGTGTCTGCAATCTTAGTTAAGTGTCTGCAATACTTAGCAAGCAAAGTAAGTTGCCTCTACTCAGTTAGAACGTCTTTTCAAATTTCTTGTCGTTCCCCCCCCCCACCCCAACCATTTTGTATTTTAAAGTGCTGTTGTGGTGGAGTTGAGGGATAAAGAAATAGATGAGCTGTTTTTATTTTTAATTATATTGCCCTCCATCTGCTTGTTTCAGGTTGCTGTATATTCAGAAAACAGACAAGTGACTTCAGTAGTTAGTGATGTGTCAGAGAATTGTCAGCTCCAAGTTTCTAAGCTGACTTTTTGCTTCTAGGAAACAACAAAAAAAAGGAGTGGGGCCAGTAAGAAGGTCCTGGGCTTAGTATTTTCTAAGAACTAGTAAGACTGACTTTTAGTAGTAATTGTGAAAATAGAAATGCTTTTCAACAGTTGTTAAAGTGATAGTGATTATTTTGGGTAGAAATATATTATCATCTGTGGGAGGTGTAGATTCGGCAGTAAGATGTCAGACCCCCCTGGATTTTCTGAGATATGTTCATGTTATGTATACTTTCCTACTGGTGTGATTCATTTTACCTGTAATAGTTTTAATTAAAATACAGAGAATCTTACTTTTTAATGTGATAGGGCCTCTGACTGTATTTGAGTTTTTAAGAATATGTACAGTTTTAAAAGCGTGTAAAAAGGCCCTAGATTAAAGAGATCTTTCCTGGCCATTCTAATGTAAAAAACAAAAACACAATTAAGAGCCAAGTAGAAAATACTTCATAAAACTCGTCAAATGGCTGGGTCAGTTTCTCTTGAATTCCTACATCTATTTGCAGGAGAAGTACTTAAACACAATTTGATGAACAATTATAGAGCAAACATCCACGGAACTGCTACTTTGGTTAAGAAATATAACACAACCCCTCAAATCTCCCTGATCACAACTCCCTGTGTTCCGCCTAGAAAGACCTAGTATTCTGACTTTTCATGAAGCTTTATCTTGTATAGTTTTTACTAGCTGTGTTTTTATGTATTATTAATTTGATTTTATTTATCTTTGAACTTTATAAATGTAATGACAGTTACATTTTCTTTGTTTTGCTTCTTTTAGTCAGCCGTATATTTCTGAGGTTCATCCTCTGTAGCTCATTCATTTTTTAATTGCTATATCCTATTGTGTGAATCAGAGAATGCAATGGCAACCAACTCCAGGACTCCTGCCTGGAGAATCCCATGGACAGAGGAGCCTGGTAGGCTGCAGTCCATGGGGTGGCTAAGAGTTGGACACGACTGAGCGACTTCACTTTCACTTTTCACTTTCACGCATTGGAGAAGGAAATGGCAGTCCACTCCAGTGTTCTTGCCTGGAGAATCCCAGGGATGGCGGAGCCTGGTGGGGTGCTGCTGTGGGGTCGCACAGAGTCGGACATGACTGAAGCGACTTAGCAGCAGCAGCATTGTGTGAATATCACATTTTATTTACTCATTCTGTCCTCAATGGGCTATTGAATTGTTTCCAATTTTTATGTAAAATGTCTTGGGTTTTAAAAGCACTGTATGTGTCAAAATGTTTTGTATGCTGAAGTTGGCCATATAGGATCTTTCCTTAAGTTATGAATACCAGAGAGATTAGACACCATTCTGTGTTTAGAGCTAGTACTTGAACTTATTCAGAGAAAGGTATTTCCCTACTCTCTAATATATTTGTGGTGAGTTTGATGTTGCTTCTTTCAGAATTTTTGAAACTTTTCCCTTGATATTCCAATGTTTCTTTAGTTTTTCCAAGTTATGTGACTATCATACAGATAAACGTGAGGAAAATTATGGGTTAAATTGGGCTGACTAAAAATAGTATTTATTTGTTTATCTATTTATTTATTGCTTTGCATTGACAGTAAACATTTTCTTGTAAGCTGTGGTCAGAAGGTGTCTCTTGACTTTCTGAAGCACTATATTTTTAACTAACCTTAACTTGTGTTATCCTCGTAGCTCAGTTGTAGAGAATCTATCTGCAGTGCAGGAGACCTGGGTTCGATCCTTGGGTCGGGAAGGTCTTATCCCTTGGAGAAAGAAATAGCAGCCCACTCCAGTATTCTTGCCTGGAGAATCCCACAGACAGAGGAGCCTGGCAGGCTACTATCCATGGGGTTGCAAGAGTTGAACACGACTTAGCGACAAAAGAGAGAGAGAACTTGTAGTATAAGTATATGTAGGCAATAGTCAGACCTGATTCATGCTAGGTTAGTGTCTTGGGCATTTTAGGTTTCTTACTTGAATGAATGATTGATTGCTTTTGTGACCAAGTTTTTATTACAAGTATCTTTAAAAGGAATCATACAGTACATAAATAACTTTGCAGTCCTCATTGTTAGAGATTTTTGTAAATTTAGGTGATTTTCAGTATATTTGAAAATCATTCCAGAAATGAAAGCAGTCTTGGGAAAAGCAGTTTGGAAATGATGCTGTTTTAAAACCCTATAAAAATGCACCAGATTAAACAAAGTTCTCCTGGCCCTTCTCACTTGAAAAAGAAAAAAATATTGAGCCAAGTAAAAAAGTACTTCATAAAACCCATCAAATGGCTGAAACAGTTTCTCTTGAATTTCTACATCTATTTTTCTCTAGGTAATATAGTGTAGTAACAAATAGTGTGATTATAAATTATAGCTATTAATTTGGAATATTTTAGGCTGCACTGTTGATTAATGTATTTTGTCATAACACTTGGTAATTTGTGTCTTTTACTGGAATGCCAAGGTTGGAAAAGGCACGATGTGTATTTCTAGTCCTTTTCTTGAGTGTGTAAACTTTGATTCTTACTAATTACATTGTTTTGCAGTATTACTTTAATGCAGTACACAGCCTAAAATGCCTTTTGGAATTTCGATGTTTTCTTGGTGGCTCCTTTAAACTTTTTGCACAAGCCCCTTTTAAAGTTACCATGTAAAATTGTTGAGCATATTCCATTTTTCATATTAACTACTCTGTCTACATTACTACCTAACTTCAGGCTTTCATTATCATCTCTTACTGGAATTATTGTGGTGGCCTTTTAACAGGTTTCTTGCATAAGTCTTTCCTTTTTAGTCCATTCTTCCCTCCAAAGTGATACCTTAAAAAAAAAAAAACTTGAAGTCTCAGAGTGTCACTTTCCTACTTTAAAACCCTTGTCTGGCACCTCTGTACCCGCAGAGTAAAGCCCGTGTCTCCCTGGCCTGTGACACTTTGCGATTTGGCTCAGGTGTGTGGTTTCCACCTTATTTCTTCTTCCTTTCCTGGTGCATATTATATAGTATGAGATTGTTTATAGAGCTCCTTAAAAATTTGGAGTCTTTTACACTCTATACCTTGCATGGTGGTTTCCTCAGGCTCAGCTGTAGCTCTTAACTTTTTCTGCCTGGCAAGCTCATCCTTCAAAACAGTACAGGTTTTGAACCTCTGTAAAGTCTTTTCTTTGCCCGTCCTGGTAGTCCCCTTTGTGTTAACTCTGCAACCCACACACCTTCAATTTATCCTGTGGTATTGCTAATGGGATTTCCAGGTGGCGCTAGGGGTAAAGAATCCCACCTGCAATACAGGAGATCTGGGTTCAGTCCCTGGGTCGGGAAGATCCCCTGGAGAAGCTTTGGCAACCCACTTCAGTATTCTTGCCTGGAGAATTCCATGGACAGAGGAGCCTGGCAGGCTGCAGTCTGTGGGGTTCCAGTGAGTCGGACACGATTGAGCGACTCACACACACATTGCTAATGTGCTTTCTTACCTACTCTGAGCTGCTTTAAGTCAAGGACTATGTCCTGATGTAAAGCTGGCTGTCAACTTCTCCCTTTGTGTCTGGAAATTGAGATAGGTGTTCAAGAAATAACAGACGGAAGTCATCTGGAACTGGAGAGTTGGGATTCACTCTGTAGTGATGTTTGAATATCTTTTCACAACCTTCTATTTTTAGTGTATTATGGATGATCTGAGCCCATTTGGTCACTCATCTTTTATTTTCCAGGATCTGCAGACTGTGTTATCCTTTCTGGTTAGTAGGTAGTCAAGATATTTACAGAACCATCACAATAATATGAAATTCCCTCCATAGGGCTTTATCATCGTCTTTGAACTTGGTGTAAAATCAATTCCTGATGTGATGCTAAATGTTTTATATTTTAAGTAATATGTTTTTAATTCAGAATACGGAACCCCAAGTAAGCTTCATAAATAACACTTGTAAACTCTTCCCTAAGGCTTTTGTGATTCGTTGTTTAGTCCACTAGAGAAGCGGCTGAAATGGGAAGTTTAGTATTCATTTTCCTCATTGATGACTTCCTGTGTTTCATAGTAGGATTAGTCTGTAATTGTGTTCTCTTTTCTACTCTCAGTAAAGTTTATTGTATTAAAATGCTGAGTAAAATCCATGTCCCTTTCCTGGATACTAATGGAAGTTGCTGATAGTGTGAGGTGATGGAAACATTTTATTTCTAAACACTTTTCAGTTTGCATTTGATTTCTGTTACCCGAGGGGACTGATCCTTCACAGCTGTTAGAAAATGTAAGTGGGTTCCTCTCCTGCTGTGCAGATCTTTCCTTGTTTGGGAACCTTTGATGGCACAGTAGGGGCTTTTAAAAGTGTCACAAATGTAAGGCAATTTATACTGCAGTAAGTGTAGAATTTTGTTGTTGCTGTTTATGGCAGAAAATTGAAAGTTAAAAGTAAATGGAGGAGGAAGGCTACTGAGCATGGTGTGCTCATGAAAACGGCTCTTTTTCGAATTAATAATGCCATCTCTCCTGGTCACCTGGACTTTCTCTCAGTTTTCCTCTTCCATATCTTCTCTGGATTCTCTTATTGGTGAATTGAAAAGTAAAAGCAGAATAGATTGATGGATCACAGACAAGAAGTAGCACACATTTTGACTTGATTAATGCTGAGGTTAAAATATGTGGGAGAGGGATGCAATCAGCAACCCCATGGTGAAAGCAGTCTATTGAATGGTCTGTGTTTTGAACTGAAGGGTGTACTTATTACAGAAATAGTTCTCCGAGTACTCTGTGAGGCCCAGTTGTTAGCACATTGCTGAGAAAAAGAACGCACTCTGTGGTTGAAGAAGATGCCTCTTCAGTACATGAGGCTTTTACCACTTAGCGTGGAGATGACAGCCATCACATGGAATACTAACCTTAGCAGCAGATGAGATCCTGAAGCATGTACACATTTCACCAGATGTTCCATTTCTCTTTAGGGCAAACTTCTGGTTAGTTTCTTATATCAGTCACTCTTTAAGAAATCAAAATTTGAAGTTCATTTTATGCAGACTGTGGCTGTTTATAAATAAGAGCAGAGGCACAGGCATTTATAACCTAAAAGACTGGGTGGTTTGCATAATATCAAATAAATTGTCTTACAGCCACATTTTATACTTTTGTCATTGATTCTGTGTGTATATTCTGCACGAAAAGGTTTGGGAAAATACATATTTCAAGAATATATTTCTTATGAAATGAACAGTAGTGTTCTTTGTTGGTTGTGCAACAACTATTTATGATTTACATATTCCTTCCGCAAAAGCATTTGAAGCAAATGTGAATTTCTTGCTAATTGGACAATTTAGAACATTTTATAATGGAGCAAATTGTGGATATTCTTAATCATCACATCTGCAGGATGTTGATTTATAAACACTATAAAATGTTTTCATGCTATGCATACTTCCTGTAGTGTATGCTTACAGTTCAAAAGAATTATTTTCTTATCTATTTCCTTCAATCTTTGAATTTTAGCACTGGTCATAATTCTGAGTCTGGAAAAGATTTCACGATATTCCAAATTTCTGTGTTTTTCCTTCCCGTCCGTAATGGTTTAGCAGTTTTATGTTAATGTTAGGAGTGTTAACTTTGTAAAAGTAGTGATCTTGTTGAAGGAAGCATCATCTTGTTTCTTTGGAATGATATGAATATAATAGCTACAAGGTAATTAAAAATGAGTATTAATTGAAGAAAGGGAGGAATCTGGCATCTTCTCTCCTTTGGAAACTTTGCTTTATTTGTGTTCATTCTACATCTTCACTTTAGTGGGGGATCCAGCAAGGACAGTTTTATAGTGCATTTAAGAGAGACACTCTGTTTCTTCCTACTTTCAGTCAAATATTTTGGAAAAAGCCCTCATGTCTGCAGGACTTCCATCTGGTGAAAACTTGATCCTTTCTGCCCAGTTTCATCCTGGCTCTCTCCAGTGGTTGTAGCATAATAGCTTCTCTTTGAGATTAAAACACAGAACAAAGACAGGCTCTTTTTATTAACAGTTAAGTGAAAGGCTACAGATTTGTGAATAGTCCTTTTTCTAGATAGAGAATTATTAGAGACAGGTCTTATTTTCTTCTTTAAAACTCTACATTCTAAAGTTGTGCTACTGTAATGGACGGTTCTTAAGCTTTCCTTGTCTGTAAAATGGGGATAATAATACCTACACCATAGAACTGTTGGGATGGCTACTAATAAATGTAGACTATTATTATTCATCTTGTGGCTTTGGAAAAATAAAGATGGCAAAAGTTAAAAAGAATTCAGTGTATGTAACCTGCTTGGGTTGTATTGAGCACTGTTTTGACCAGAGCATTTACAGAACAGCATCTTTGTGATAGCCAGATATTTTATTTTTTGCTTCTGCCCAATTTTGGTATTGTTTCCTTACAGTTCTTTCTATGAATATTAATATCAGCCTTTTTTAATAAAAATTTTTTATGATTTAAATAAACATTTTTGCTTTTGTCATACATCCCTATCCACACACACCATTTTCAAATTGAGAAATGTAAATAGACCTTGTTATGGACTGTGTCTGTGTGCCTCCAGAGTCCATATGTTGAAACCCTAACCCCCGTTGTGATGGTACTTAGAGATGGGGCCTTGAGAGGTAATGGGTTAGATGAAACCGTGAGGGTGGGGCTCTGGTCTGATAGGATTAGAGTCCCTCTAGGAGCGTGCCCTCCTTCTCTCTTTACCATGTGAAGGCCCAGGGAGAAGGCTGGCAAGCCAGGAAGAGAGCCCTCACAAGGAACTGAATGAGCCAACCCTTTGATCTTGGATCCCCCAGCTTTCAGAACCATGAGTAAGTAAACTTCTCTGGTATTTTGTTATGGCAGCCGAGCAGATTAGTACACAAGGAACACTCAAAATTGCAGAAGTTATGTAAGGAAGTAGGCTGATCTCTGATACTAAAGAGATAAATTCGGTATTTAGGGCATTGTGACAATGTCTGGAGTATGGCCCTATCTGTTCTTATTCCTGATAGGAGAGCAGATGTGTATTGAAATTTTTGTTTTATGACACCATCTGTAAGATGTTACTGTTTGTGGATGGTAGGTGTTCTGAGATGTTTTTGACCTTCAACAATCATGTGAGTGTAGTTGATTTTCTCTGGACAGGAACTTAGTGTACTAGTCATAATTCAATGTCAGATGATTATCATCTAAGCAGAGGTCCTGGGAAAAGTTTGTGCATCACAATCATAGCAAACAGCATATCAACATTTCGTTTTTATATATTCTCTTGATTAGGTTGTTGAATCAAAGTAACTGGCAATTGGAAGCCAAGACTTATTTCCAAGAAGTCAGACATTTCCTGCTGAAGTGGCTTCATGCCACCCTGCAGGTCTTTAATAAAATTCCATTTTAATTTTGTAGGGAAGGTAAATTTATTAGATATAGACCAAGCACTTAGAATAATGTTTGCTGTTTACTTATTGCAGGTAATTTAGTCAGAATATGCACCGTCTGCCCTCTTAAATGTGACCTGTAAAGTGTTTTGTGAGGGCATTTGATCCATGGTACTTCTGAAGACAGGGTTGTCTTTTTTAAAAGAGTTTTTTCATTTGGTTTTGAGAAGTCCTGGAGAAAGGACTGTAATATTACTTGATCTATACAACAGTAAAGTAGAAGAGAGATGCTTAGGGCAAAAGAAGTAAAGTAAAGCTTTCACTGTTTTTGTGGCAGTAAAAACAAATAAAATGAATATTTGCTAATTACTGTTGGTAACTAAGTTTTTTTTATGGCCTCAAATGAGACACTTCTGACCTCTGTACTTTGACCCCATTGCAGAGCTTCCTTTTCCCAGTGACATGCTCTAGGAAGCAGTCTTCTCATCTTTGCATTGCTTTCCTACTAAACAGCCTTCGGCTGATTTTGAGTTTTGCTGAGAGCTTAGTGTGACTTGATCCCTTCAGTGTCATGGACAATTCTGTAGCAAATGGACCCTATTTTTATGCTCTTTGATCTGAATATAGCCTTTGACATTATGAATTTGTCTGATGTACCCTCTGCTGAAGTTCCATAGTAGGAACACCTGGTTTACTTCTTGAAATGCTTCTGTAACTGAACTCAAAATCTTGCATCTCTTTTTTGCCTTTTCTCTTTCTTATCTGTATCTTTAAACTTAACTATCACTTTTGTGAGCATGCAAATTTTGTTATGAATTAGAGAACAGAATGTACGCTATTTGAACTTTCAGCCCTTGCTAAGTTTTTCTTGTTTTAAGTACACTCTTTGAATTATAAAAAATTAATAGAACAGTATTTCAGAGAATTTGGAAAAGAGGAAAAATTATCCGTCTTATATCTTTAACACAGTGATGATTAATAATTTGATATATTTCCTTCTAAGGTTTTAAAATGTGTTTTAACATTTTTAATTTTAGAGTGTTTTAACCTTTTTTATCTTTCATATTATACATTATTTCCTAACCCAGGGATTGAACCTAGGTCTCCTGCATTGCAGGTGGATTCTTTACCAGCTGAGCTACCAGGAAAGCCCTTTTTATCTTTCATATTATATTACATTAAATTATTGTATTAGTGAATGATTTTTCTCACTGTTGTTTAAGCAGTATTACTTTCCAAAGAATTAGTTCCAAATATAATGAATCTTGTTGCTGACAATGGACGAGAGTCCCATCTATCAGAGCAGCATTCAAAGTAGCACTTCTTCTTTTTTTTTTTTTTTTTTAAGTAACACAAGCAGGAGTCACACTGTTGCAGAGAACCTTGTAAAAGTGGCTGCAAAGTTAATGAGAAATGCTATGTTTGGAGAGAAGGTGGAGTACCTATATCCTTCCCTTTACAAAATGACTGCTAGTTAGTATTGTGTAGTTTCAATTGTATAGAATGTGCAGAAGGACTTCCTGTTATATGTGCATGTTACTGGATACTCAGCTTCACTATTGATGTGCACAAAAGCATTCAGTCTTAGCATATATATTACTCTTGTATGAAGGGAAAATGCCAGGTGATTTTATTGTTTATCATGGGAAATCCATGATTAAAGAGAAGAGAGTTTTTACTTAACTGTTTTGTGAGTTATATAGGCCAGAAAAAGTATTTTAGGGTACTGATAGAATACAGTTGTATTTTTGACAAGAAAAGAGCATTGCTGCCACAGTGCCTGCCCCACACACTGCTTATTTACAGGTAGCAGGTTCATTGACTTAGCCTCTGAACTTTTATGAAATTAGGTATCTTTTAATCCATGGTGTCTTGGAATTAAAATTGCCAGCTCTCTCTCTTATGCTTAGTTTTAGACTTGATAAAATAATGCTATTATGCTTTCTAGCCTTAATTTATTATGGAAGGAAATAATTAAAATAATAAAATTAAAATTTCAGTCTTTCAATATTTATCTTTATAGCCAATGAAAAATGTGGGACAGGAGGTTAACTCTGACCCTGCTTTTCTAACCTGCATGTAAGGAGAAAGATGCCTGCTGGAATCTTTGCATAGATGCCTTCGCTCTAGCTGTAGTAAGAGCCAATAAAAACTATTTCCATTTCTTCCTTCAAATAATTTGCTAAATGGCATATTTTAGCTAAACGTGCAATACCATGAGAAGCTTTACAGTATTAATTTTGAGTAAAAATATCACACTTTTAAACATCGAGATTATGATACTGAATTGAGTAGTGTTCCTACTTTACTGAGCCTTGATAGTTCTAGTTTATTAGAGGAAGAAATTGAAGAGATAGCTAGGCCTATTTTAAAAACTGCATCTATAGCTCTGGAACTTGGTGAAATCAAGGATTAGAATCTAGTCTGTTACAGTCATTCATAAATGTAGGATCATCTGACAGTAAAAATGTTGGCTGCTTTTCCTGAAGACCTACAAGTCTGATTAAGGAGCTGCTAATTTAGCAGAAACAGAATGAGAAAAGAAACTTCTTAGATATATAACCTATACTCTAAGTCATCCATCTCCAGGCTGTATATTTAAGCCCTGGAGGTCAATGCAAATCATCTCTGTCACTGATATACACCAGTTTTGTTTTGTTTTTAATTTTATTTAAACTTTTATTTATGTAATTAAAATAAGGATGTTTTAAAAACTCAAAATCGGTGGTTTTTCTGAGTGCCAGTGTCCATTTAAATGTTCTACAAATGATTCAAGTGTGAGATTGTTTCAGTGCTTCTTACTATGAACTGAAATTGTGTTGGGAGGAAAATCTGATGTTTTTCAACCCTCTCCTCCTTCCTTCAGAGATCAGCCTAAGGCCTGTTTTCTTTGTGAGCAACCTACATGTGCTCCGTAGTCTAGCACTCTTGTCACGTCTTAAACTGTGGTTCTTGTTACTTCTCCCCTTCTTCTGACCATTCTTGTTAGGGTTTCGCGATTATATTTTTAGTGAAACTAAGCCCCCTCCCATTTACCTCTGGAATATTAGCACCCAAAGGCACATTAGAGATAATTGATTCCACTTTAAAAATCTGGAAAAGGAACACATGAAATTTTATTCATGGAGGATTTTTAGCTGGTCCATACCTTAACTCTTAAAATGTCAGATTTCTCACATGGGTAATCATTGCCATTTTACCACTGTTTACTGTGATTACTGTCACCATGTGATAAGCATTAATCCAAATCATTTTTTTCGTTTGTGGTAAATTAAAAGTAGATGATTTTTAAACTGTATTTTTAAGGGCAGTTTGGTTATTGGAGGTTTTTCTCTGCCTCATTTTATTGTATGTAATGGCAGAGCCATTCAAGTCCACTGTTTTCTCAGTCTGCAACTGTTCTTTTGCACTGTATTATTTTGCAAGGTAAGTAGCCAGACCTTTGAGTCCCAAGCGTGATTTCCTGGTGGTTATTAACAGAGCTAGTTTGTTCATTTTAAAGGCCCAGAGAACTGTATGGGATTACCCAGTTACTCTCTTGAGGGAACATTGAGCATTGAGTAGACCCAGGAATGCTAGCTGTCCCCTTGTGTCATATCCGCTCCTCTCTACTAGAATGTCAGCTGCGGGGACCTTTTCTGTCTTTTTCACCCTGTTTCTGGACAAGCACATTATAGATTGATACATACACTTGCAGTGTGAATATATGAAGGGACGAATTTGCTGTTCAAGATTTTTCTTCCCCTAAATAGAAGAAGGAAGCATCTGTAAGCTGTTTGTGTTGCCTTTATCTGACTATCATAGTCTTTTTCTGCAAGGAATAGATACATATCCTTTGGGGATAAAAGAGGGCTTTTGTTGTTAAGGTGATATTACCTGGTTTGAAAGTGCTTTGAAACATTGCAAATGCTCTGATTAAACTTATTAGCTTTGTAAGTAGGTATCGTTTGATCTGCCTTTGGCACGTTTTCTAAAGCCTCGGCACAAGCTGCTGGCTCTATATCTGGATACTGCAGTGAGGGACAGTTTTTTGTGTTTTTTTTTTTTTTCTTTCTTCTGGTGGTTTGAGTGAGGGTTGGACAATCAAGTTCAGGGAAAGTAAAACAAAGATAGCCTTTCCCTAGATAGTTATTTATGCTTCCCTAGATATTTATTTATTTATAGTTGTGCAGTTTATTTCTATCAGTGTAGCCCATAGAGGTTAATTCTATTTCAAACATCTGGCAGGATCTTGCTTGCCAATTGTGGAAGAGAATTATTTGGTCTGTTTTGTAGCCTTCCAGCATCTTTCTGTAATATATATATATATATATTTTTTTTTGCCTTTCAATGATTTTTACTTCTCACCTGTACTCTCTATTTCATCTTCTCTCTAATCTGAGAGGCCCACCATAGAAAACCATCTTCAGGAGCCTCAGGTTACCTAGTGGCATATGATTGGAGCAGCCTCAGTAATGGCTTCTGGAGGTTTCCTTGTGAAAGCTGCCAAAGACAACAGGATCACTGGGTTGCTTGAGGAAGGCTTTCAGTGTGTGTGACTCTAGAACTGTATTCCAAGGGACGTTTGTAACATAGCAGAACACAGTCTGTGCTGTTTATTTTTAGAATGTAACATTTTTGCTAGAGACCAGCTTTCCCCAGAGTGTGTATTCATCTCAAATGAAGAAGGATTGCCTCTGTGTTGGGATCACCACTCCTTGCCTTTATTATTATTATTTTTTTCACTCCTTACCTTTAGACCAGTCTTAACTTACTAGTAATAATTCTAGTCATATCACCTGGTGGGTAAACGCGAGTATTTTCTCTTGTCCACTCTGGGAATTACTAATCTAAATTGCAGAGTAGTTTGGATAAAGCCTCTGTCCACCTTTTCCCATGATGGACTTCTGGTCTTGGTAGGACAGGGGTAAGAGTGACCATCTGTTGCATGTCCTGCTGAAAACTGGTGTTTTCTCGGGAACTTTGGCCAGTCATTTCTACTTTTTCTGATGGTGTGTCTTTGGTGATCTCTTTGGGTGCCTCTGAACCGAACTGATCGCTACTTATCTTGTCTCTCCCTGCTGCCCCCCACCACCACCCCCGCCCCATCTCATCCCCCTCCACTGCATGCTTAGAGGCATGGAAGTTCTCTGAGAGCCAGGATCGTGTTTGGCGCATTCTCCCTGTATCACAGTGCTTGTTACTGTTTGTTGGATCTTAGCCCCTTTGAGAATTTAGTGAAAGCTTTACACCCTCTCTCCACAAAAGCGTATATTCATATGGTTTTGGAAAAAGGAGATTGTAACAGGGAAGTAACATGGCCTCATTGAAATCAAGCCACGAGAATCAAACCTCAGATTTATTGTGGTGGCTGTGAGGGTTTCTGCTTGGTCATGTTCTCAGCATACACCTCATTATTCCTTACCATGTGAAAATAAGTTTGCATGAAGCTGAGCGTGTAGGGAGTTGGTGATGGATAGGGAAGCCTGGAGTGCTGCAGTCCATGAGGTTGCAAAGAGTCGGGCACGACTAAGTGCCTGAACTGAACTGAACTGAGCATGTAGGCAAAGAGATAGGCAAGAAAGGGTTGGATAGAGGCTATGGTTATAAGTACTTCTGTTTTGTTGATGTAACTAATCTGTAGAAAATTATTTCCTCTTCCTAACCTTTGCTTTTTTGTAACTCCTGTCACTTGCCATTCTTGCCAGCTTTCCCTTCTTTGGGTTGTAGTTAAGGACACTCTTACAAGATTGTATCCTTCAAGCTTTAGACCCCATGGACTGTAGCCCACCAGGCTCCTCTGTCCCTGGAATTCTCCAGGCAAGAATACTGGAGTGGGTTCCCATGCATTTCTCCAGGGAATTTTCCTGACCCAGGGATCCTGTGTTTCAGGCATATTCTTTGCCTTTGGAGCCACCAGGGAAGCCCCTTTCTTCTGAGAACATCTTTAATACGAATTTTCTAATCCACTTGTCCTGACCTTTGAAGGTAAAGGAGTGGATCACCCCAGTAAGCAATAGATGGCACATGAGAAAGGTGTGTGCTATATTGAAATTGAGTGTAGCCTAATCACTTGGGTGGGCAGTGTGCCCAGTCAGTGTTTTGTGTAGGGGGCACGCTGCTGCTCAGTCTCTTTCCCATTTCCACTCCTGTTCTTAGTGTAGTTTGTAAAGTCACTTGTTGCTGGTTGGGGGAGGAAACTGATTTCCTTCCTTCCTTCCGAAGAGTTACAAATGGAATCAGGAGATAGAAACTTATATAGTACAATGCAATTATATTGTTATATACACAGTAATAATAGAACACCCAAGATTACCTTTTCTCGAAATCTAATTTCTGTAGCTTGTCTCTTTGTTTATTGAATCTGTTCTTTATTGTACTGAATATAATTAACTTATAGTTTTAGTATCTAAGAAGTATTTTTTTCCTTTTGTAATCCTTTTTCATGGTAGGTTGTTTTTTGATCATATTCATATTTGCACATGTGAATTCTTTTTCATGAAGTTGATGTTACAGATTCATGGACTTTCTTGTCACATATACTACCTCTGATTTTCTTCCCCAGTTTCCTGATTTCTCTGTCCTCCCAAAATGCAGATGAAAATGGGGAATTTACTCAATACTTGAGGACCAAGTTAACCAAACCCAGTTCTCAAAAACTTTCGACTCAATAAATTCCATTGGCTCTAGATTATAAATAGCATTTCTGAATAATAGGTGACAGTGCAAACCTGTTGAACTCTTCTTGAGGACATTCAGTAATCCTCAGAAGGCCTTTGCTTTGTTGTGAAGGCTTTCATTTAATCCTCTTTATGACTTCATGAGGTTGATACTGATTTACTCTCATTTTACAAGAGCAGACACCTTGGCTGAGATAATTTGTCATAGGTCACACAACTAATGTGTGTTAAATTTAGACAGTGTCTTATTGGGCTTGGGCTGTCATGACAGAATACTGTAGACTGGATGGTTTGAACAGCAGGAATTTATTTTCCAGTTTCAGCTCTGAAAGTCCAAGATCAAGATGCTGTCAGGGTTGGTGTCTAGTGAACACTGTCTCCTTGGGTTGTAGCCAGCTTCTCACTATGTCTTCACACAGCCTCATTACTCAGTACTGCCCATGGATGGAGAGAAAGGAAAGAAACTCTAAGGTATCTCTTCTGATAAGGGCACTTACTCCCTTACTGTGAAAGCTTCACTCTGATGACCTCAACTAAAACCAGTTCCTTGCCAAAGGCCCTGTCCCCACATATCATCACATTGCAACCTTTAACCTACAAATTTGGGGTGGCCGCAGTTCAGTCCGTAGCAGACAATATGCAGACCAGGTCGGCCACTTCAGATTCTGAATAATTTTGTGCCGAATTCTCTGCTCCCACAGTTTAGGAGCTTTGGTATCCAGATTATTTGGTGACTCAGTTAAATGTAGTAAGTTGGCCAGCAAAAGAAGACTCTGCTGATACACGTGTATGTGCTCCTTTAATACGGCCCAAGTGGCACAGTGGTAAAGAATCCGCCTGCCAGGCAGGGAGCGTGGGCTTGACCCCTGGGTCGGGAAGATGCCTGGGAGAAGGAAATGGCAACCCACTCCAGTATTCTTGCCTGAGAAATCCCCTGGACAGAGGAGCCTGGTGGGCTACAGTCCATGGGGTCGCAGAGCGTCGTACACAGCTGAGTGGCTAACAGCAGCAGCAACTCCTTTATACCATATGTATTTTACGCTTCTGCTAAAAACCAAGGAAAATAAAGGCAAGGATAAATAAGAAAACAGAAATCATCTGTGACCCCACACCCTGGAGAACTGCTGCCATTACCATTTTAGCGCATTTCTGTACCATTTCAGCATATTTCTTTCTAGTATTTCTCTTGAGGAGGAGGGAGCAACTTTCACATGTTGTGCTTTTTTAAATTTTTTCTTCTTGGCCTCTCATAAGCAGTTTCCCAGTTAAAATTCTAGAAAACTTCTGAGTGATTTTTGCCTTGGAGAAAGCAGATTTGAGAGCTACTGAGAAAGTAGAGTATTATGTGAGCTGAGTATGGGAGAAGGTGGTCAAGACTGATGACTCAGGACCTCTCAGGGAGGGAGGAAACAGAATAGTAGGTGTGTGTGGAGGGGGGGATTGATGAAAGTCAGTACATATTTTTACAGAGTACATTACCTATGGAACTCCCCCTTGAAAATGCTCATTACAAGCAAGCAGTTGTCCAGACTGGAGGTACGTTTTTAAAACTGCCATCATCAGATGGTTGGAAGTTGAAACCACTGTT
This sequence comes from Neotragus moschatus, assembly GCA_006410615.1. Classification (NCBI taxonomy): domain Eukaryota; kingdom Metazoa; phylum Chordata; class Mammalia; order Artiodactyla; family Bovidae; genus Neotragus; species Neotragus moschatus. The sequence continues at coordinate 1,025,398 of SJYA01001943.1, read as the reverse complement.
TTCTAGGTGAGGAAATTAAGGTTCTGAGAGATAAATGCGTTGTTGAACCAACAGCTCGTACTGAAGGAAGGACTGTCTTTAAAGATCGTGTCACCGTAACTTCATCAAGCTCCCAGCACAGGTGATGCTCAGTAAATGGTTTCAAAATGAACAGTTTTGCTCCTACACTGCCAACAGTACTTCCAAAAAAGATCATTTTTCTTTATTTAAAGTATTTAGTGCTTGCTTCTGTTGCATCCCAGTCTGTTTTTTTTAACAGTGGTTCAGTAGGTAGTTGAACTACTACCAGTTTGTCAGGTAGGTTCTTACAGGATGAAACTGCTGACTCATTCCAGTAGCCGCTTCTCCTTTTCTTCCTCTGCTGCTGCTTGTTCTTCTTCTGTTGCTAAGTTGTACAAACTGTTATCTATTTTATGAAAAAATAGTCATGAGACAGTCTCTCCTTGTTTTATTTTAAAAACCTAGATTTATTTTTTTAAAGGTAAATCAGTTGTAATTGTTTTATTAGGAAAATGTTTTTGTGTCTCAAAAAGCTGCATAATAGTTTTCCTTTAAAACCCCACGTGAAAATTTTATTTTAGGGTTAAGAGGTAGAGTAAATCTACTTTGAGATCTTGGCTTTTTTACCCCCTTTGGATAATATACATCATCATGTTTTCCGTTTTGCTTTGATTGCCAGTTGTTTGTCTAGTTACTCACAAAGTTGTGTCTGACTCTTTGCCACCCCATGGACTGTAGTCGGCAAGGCTTCCCTGTCTATGGGATTTCTCAGGCAAAAGTACTGAAACAGATTGCCATTTCCTTCTCCATTGATTGCCAGTGCTCAGAGCTAAATTTGTGTATTTTAACCAAAATATCTGTGGCTTGCTTCACTTAGTTCAGGTCTCTGCCTCACCTTTAATTTCCACCTTTAAATTTACTTTCCTTAGATGTGATTTCACTGATTACATTTTAATGCAAGCTACTTTCTGTGCTTCATGAACATGCTAAGATGGAGATGTATCGATTTTTATCTGTCTGCCTATCTGGGGCTTCCCTGGTGGCTCAGTGGTAAAGAATCCGCTTGCCAATGCAGCAGACTCAGGTTTGATCCGTGGGTCAGGAAGATCCCCTAGAGAAGGAAATGACAACCCACTCCTGTATTCTTGCCTGGAAAATCACACGGACAGAGGAGCCTGGCAAGTTGCAATGCATGAGGTCACAAAAGACTCAGACACGACTTAGTAAAGAGCAACATCTACCTATATATGTATAATTTCTTAATGATTGTGACCATTCCCTAGTACATTAACACAATCACAATTTTGAAATATTTCTGGTAGCACCTCACTTTGTGCCAACATTAAACATGTACATGGTATATATATATCTGTAAATATGTTGGAGTATTATTTGTCCTTATGAAAAGAGCATGAAATATTTATTTTTCTAAATCCAGAGATTCTCATTTGGTCTTCTAACATTTGTGCTCTTCATTGTAACAAGTCATATTCATAACAGTATGAATTTGTTGTGTATATGCATAGTATTTTCTGTGAAGAATCCTGTTTATTTCATAGGTGACTTCTTCCCAGGTGGCTCTAGGGATAAAGAACCTGCCAACTAATGCAGGAGGCATAAGAGATGCAGTTTTGATCCCTGGGTTGGCAAGATCCCCTGGAGGAGGGCATGGCAGCCCACTCTCCTATTCTTGCCTGAAGAACCCCTATGGACAAGTTCATAACTATATGAATTTGTTGCAGTATATACACAGTATTTTCTGTGAAGAATCCAGGTTGTTTCATAGGATACTTCCTGAGTTATATTAAAACCTCTTAAAAACCCCCCTGGCTTCCAATAGTTTTCTAAGCTCTTGCTGGTTTTAAAAGGTAGAGTAGCATACACATCCCCTTCCCCCCATTCCCAGATTGGCATACAGAAGAAGTTTCATGTCCGAATTCATAAATACTTTAAAGAAGAAATTAAACCACCCAGGACAAATGAACAATTTAAAGGATATTTCTGGTAAGATTAAGAAAGTATTTTTGTTATTTCATTTTAGATAGAATAGGTTCATGTCTAGAGTAGAATTTATATTGGACACTTTATTGTGAGAAACTGAGCTCTTACCATAATTCTTAAGCAATCCCAGAGTGACCTGAATAACAGGCATATTAACTGAGGGAAACAGATGAATACGCAAATGCAGACTTGGTGAAGAGAGTATGTACTTTAAGAAGCCTGTACTCCACCCAGAGTAGCTGCCGCCGCCGCCGCCAAGTCACTTCAGTCATGTCCGACTCTGCGTGACCCCATAGATGGCAGCCCACCAGGCTCCCCCGTCCCTGGGATTCTCCAGGCAGGAACACAGGAGTGGGTTGCCATTTCCTTCTCCAATGCATGAAAGTGAAAGGTGAAAGTGAAGTCGCACAGTCATGTCTGACTCTTAGCGACCCCATGGACTGCAGCCTACCAGGCTCCTCTGTCTGTGGGATTTTCCAGGCAAAAGAGTACTGGAGCGGAGTGTCATTACCCTCTCCTACCTAAAGTAGACTCTTATTTAATTCTTTTTTTCAAATGCACATTCTGTTTGCTTACATCTACATCTGCTCCTAGCTTTGAACACTGCCTGAAACGTATGTGTGGCTTGGCAGGAAATCTGATATGAAGGGGAAAGCACCGAGTAGTTGGGATAGAACCTCACAGTTGATAACCTGTCCGCGCTCCCTGCAACCTGTGGCACTGCTGGGAGGCAGGCTTGTGATAATTTTCTTATAAGCTCTCCTTAGGACAGCCCTAATGCCGGGACAGATAGGGAATTTTGATGTATTCCATGTCCCTGTGAGGCTTGTGGTAATCATCGATTTGTTGCAGAGTTGTGGGGTTTTGCTTGTTTGCTTTTAAAGCTATTTGCATCTCTTGCCTGAGCTTAGTTTGTTCTTTGCTGCAAAGAGCATGTATACTACATCTGGTCTCTCTTTGTTCCTTTTCTTGAAGTGTTTGTGCATCTTTGATCTGAGCCAGTGCTTGGTTACAAAGTAATCTTGGCAGAAGTTTCAAATGCTAACATAGAATGCAGTGTCTTAGGAGGTTGATTATACATTTGTGATAATTCTCAACTTTGACATTTAAAAATCCTTGACAGTAGTTTTATCACTTAAAATCTTACTGATAGTGCTAAATTATTGGTTAATTTAGTGATCGAACATGCACACGCTGTGGTTTCTGAAAACCTAGGAATTGTGTATTTCTACTCTATCTCTGTTATGCTTTATTGATTCAGAAATAATTTTCTCGACTTTACTAATAAGAAGAGATGAGATCCTGTAAATGGGTGGTTGCCTGGCTTCAGAGTCAGAAAGTCTGAAGTCCAGTTGAGTCCTGCCCCTTCACAATACACAGCTTTTTAAAAAAGATGTCAATAATCATGCTTGTCTCATGAGAGTCATCCTGAGGAATAAAGTCAAATACCATGTGTAGACATCTTAACAGGAAGGCTGACTTAGTAAGTGCTCACTAAGTGCTAGTTTCTTTGCTGTTGCAGAGCTCTCTCCCTTTTATTTCCACCCTATGTCAGTGCATATGCACATTTTAAAATGTGGTTTTATTGTATTTTTTTAATGATTTAGATTTATTTGCTACAGTGTTAAGTAGTCAAATAATAGGTCTGTTGAATTGTTTTTAATTTTTAAAATTTAAATTAGATTATTCCTTAGTTCCTTAATTGTTCTCTAATAAGACATGTGTAAGCTCCCCCTAGTACATCTCCCCCACCCCAATCT